>CM022299.1:475450015-475469553 GCA_011799875.1 Thinopyrum elongatum | reverse complement strand
TCAAAGCCACATCATCAATTTCCAACCCTTTATGACTTCATTTGCTATTTTCCATGCATTTATTGATTTTTTTTAGCTAAATGACCCTGAAATTGAAAAGCACTTCAAATGAACTCTGAAAAGGTTGAAAGTTGGCATGGTATCATCATTTCACCCACATAGCATGTGCTAAAAAGTTTAGAGGGTTACGGCAGAAACTGGAAGCACTTCGTGTACAAAATGGACAATCTCTTTCGAAGTATCAGGGTTTCGGACGAAAGCTCATCTGTTACAAAGGCATTTCATTTTTTAAACTTATTTCAACTCTAGACTTTTTGTGCATTCAGTATGCGCCATTCAAAGCAACTTCAGCAATTTCCAAACCTTTCTGACTTCATTTGCTATTTTTCATGCATTTACTGATTTTTTTGAGCTAAATGACCCTGAAATTGAAAAGCACTACAAATGAACTCTGAAAAAGTTGAAAGTTGGCATGGTATCATCATTTAATCCACATAGCATGTGCTAAAAAGTTGAGAGGGTTACGGCAAAAATTGCATGCACTTCGTGTACAAAATGGACAATCTCTTTCGAAGTATCAGGGTTTCAGACAAAAACTCATCTGTTACAAAAGGCATTTCATTTTTTAAACTTATTTCAACTCCAGACTTTTTGTGCGTTCAGTATGCACCATTCAAACAACATCATCAATTTCCAACCCTTTATGACTTCATTTGATATTTTTCATGCATGTACTGATTTTTTTTAGTGTAATGACCCTGAAATTGAAAAGCACTACAAATGAACTCCGAAAAGGTTGAAAGTTGGCATGGTATCATCATTTCACCCACATAGCATGTGCTAAAAAGTTGAGAGGGTTACGGCAAAAACTGGATGCACTTCATGTACAAAATGGACAATCTCTTTTGAAGTATAGGGTTTCGGATGAAAATTCATCTGTTACAAAGGCATTTCATTTTTTTTAACTTAATTCAACTCTAGAGTTTTTGTGCATTCAGTATGCACCATTCAAAGCAACTTCATCAATTTCCAACAATTTCTGACTTCATTTGCTATTTTTCATGCATTTACAGATTTTTATTGAGCTAAATGACCCTGAAATTGATAAGCACTACAAATGAACTCTGAAAAGGTTGAAAGTTGGCATGGTATCACCATTTCACCCATATAGCGCGCATGTGCTAAAAAGTTAAGAGGGTTACGGCAAAAACTGGATGCACTTCGTTTACAAAATTGACTATCTCTTTCGAAGTATCAGGGTTTCGGACGAAAACTCATCTGTTACAAAGGCATTTCATTTTTTAAAACTTATTTCAATTCCAGACTTTTTGTGCATTCAGTATGCACCATTCAAAGTCACATCATAAACTTTCAACCCTTTCTGACTTCATTTGCTATTTTTGGTGCATTTACTGATTTTTTTGAGCTAAACGACCCTGAAATTGAAAAGCACTACAAATGAACTCCGAAATGGTTGAAAGTTGGCATGGTATCATCATTTCACCCACATGGCATGTCCTAAAAAGTTGAGAGGGTTACGGCAAAAACTGGATGCACTTCATGTACAAAATGGACAATCTCTTTCGAAGTATCAGGGTTTCGGACGAAAACTCATCTGTTACAAAGGCAATTCATTTTTTAAAACTTATTGCAACTCCAGACTTTTTGTGCATTCAGTACGCACCATTCAATGCCACATCATCAATTTCCAACCCTTTCTGACTTCATTTGCTATTTTTCAGGCATTTACTGAATTTTTTGAACGAAATGACCCTGAAATTGAAAGGCACTACAAATGAACTCTAAAAATGCTGAAAGTAGGCATGGTATCATCATTTCACCCACGTAGCATGTGCTAAAAAGTTGAGAGGGTTACGGCAAAAACTGGATGCACTTCATGTACAAAATGGACAATCTCTTTCAAAGTAACAGGGTTTTGGACGAAAACTCATCTGTTACAAAGGCATTTCATTTTTTAAAACTTATTTCAACTCCAGTCTTTTTGTGCATTCAATATGAACCATCCAAAGCCACGTCATCAATTTCCAACCCTTTCTGACTTCATTTGCTATTTTTCATGCATTTACTGATTTTTTGGAGCTAAATAACCCTGAAATTGAAAAGCACTACAAATGAACTCTGAAAAGGTTGAAAGTTGGCATGGTATCATCATTTCACCCACATAGCATGTGCTAAAAAGTTGAGAGGGTTACGGCAAAAACTGGATGCACTTCGTGTACAAAATGGACAATCTCTTTCGAAGTATCAGGGTTTCGGACGAAAACTCATGTGTTACAAAGGCATTTCATTTTTTTAAACTTATTTCAACTCCAGACTTTTTGTGCGTTCAGTATGCACCATTCAAAGCCATGTCATCAATTGCCAACCCTTTCTGACTTCATTTGCTATTTTTCATGCATTTACTGATTTTTTTAGCTAAATGACCCTGAAATTGAAAAGCACTACAAATGAACTCTGAAAAGGTTGAAAGTTGGCATGGTATCATCATTTCACCCATGTAGCATGTGCTAAAAAGTTGAGAGGGTTACGGCAAAAACTGGATGCACTTCGTGTACAAAATGGACAATCTCTTTCAAAGTATCAAGGTTTTGGACGAAAACTCATCTGTTACAAAGGCATCTCATTTTTTTTAAACTTATTTCAACTCTAGTCTTTTTGTGCATTCAGTATGAACCATCCAAAGCGACGTCATCAATTTCCAACCATTTCTGACTTCATTTGCTATTTTTCATGCATTTACTGATTTTTTGGAGCTAAATAACACTGAAATTGAAAAGCACTACAAATGAACTCTGAAAAGGTTGAAAGTTGGCATGGTATCATCATTTCACCCACATTGCATGTGCTAAAAAGTTGAGAGGGTTACGGCAAAAACTGGATGCACTTCGTGTACAAAATGGACAATCTCTTTCGAAGTATCAGGGTTTCGGACGAAAACTCATCTGTTACAATGGCATTTCATTTTTTTAAACATATTTCAACTCCAAACTTTTTGTGCGTTCACTATGCATTATTCAAAGCCACATCATAAATTTTCAAACCTTTCTGACATCATTTGCTATTTTTCATGCATTTACTGATTTTTTTAAGCTAAATGACCCTGAAATTGAAAAGCACTACAAGTGAACTCTGAAAAGGTTGAAAGTTGGCATGGTATCATCATTTAATCCACATAGCATGTGCTAAAAAGTTGAGAGGGTTACGGTAAAAACTGGATGCACTTCATGTACAAAATGGACAATCTCTTTTGAAGTATTAGGGTTTCGGACGAAAATTCATCTGTTACAAAGGCATTTCATTTTTTTAACTTAATTCAACTCTAGAGTTTTTGTGCATTCAGTATGCACCATTCAAAGCAACTTCATCAATTTCCAACAATTTCTGACTTCATTTGCTATTTTTCATGCATTTACAGATTTTTATTGAGCTAAATGACCCTGAAATTGATAAGCACTACAAATGAACTCTGAAAAGGTTGAAAGTTGGCATGGTATCACCATTTCACCCATATAGCGCGCATGTGCTAAAAAGTTAAGAGGGTTACGGAAAAAACTGGATGCACTTCGTGTACAAAATGGACTATCTCTTTCGAAGTATCAGGGTTTCGGACGAAAACTCATCTGTTACAATGGCATTTCATTTTTTAAAACTTATTTCAATTCCAGACTTTTTGTGCGTTCAGTATGCACCATTCAAAGTCACATCATAAACTTTCAACCCTTTCTGACTTCATTTGCTATTTTTGGTGCATTTACTGATTTTTTTGAGCTAAACGACCCTGAAATTGAAAAGCACTACAAATGAACTCCGAAAAGGTTGAAAGTTGGCATGGTATCATCATTTCACCCACATGGCATGTCCTAAAAAGTTGAGAGGGTTACGGCAAAAACTGGATGCACTTCATGTACAAAATGGACAATCTCTTTCGAAGTATCAGGGTTTCGGACGAAAACTTCATTTGCTATTTTTCATGCATTTACTAATTTTTTTTGAGCTAAATGACCCTGAAATTGAAAAGCACTACAAATGAACTCTGAAAAGGTTGAAAGTTGGCATGGTATCATCATTTTATCCACATAGCATGTGCTAAAAAGTTGAGAGGGTTACGGTAAAAAATGGATGCACTTCATGTACAAAATGGACAATCTCTTTCGAAGTATCAGGGTTTCGGACGAAAACTCATCTGTTACAAAAGGTATTTCATTTTTTAAACTTATTTCAACTCCTGACTTTTTGTGTGTTCAATATGCACCATTCAAAGCCACATCATCAATTTCCAACCCTTTCTGACTTCATTTGATTTTTTTCATGCATTTACTGATTTTTTTTAGCTTAATGACCCTGAAATTGAAAAGCACTACAAATGAACTCTGAAAAGGTTGAAAGTTGGCATGGTATCATCATTTCACCCACATAGCCTGTGCTAAAAAGTTGAGAGGTTTACGGCAAAAACTGGATGCACTTCATGTACAAAATGGACAATCTCTTTCGAAGTATCAGGTTTTCGGACGAAAATTCATCTGTTACAAAGGCATTTCATTTTTTTAACTTAATTCAACTCTAGAGTTTTTGTGCATTCAGTATGCACCATTCAAAGCAACTTCATCAATTTCCAACCATTTCTGACTTCATTTGTTATTTTTCATGCCTTTACAGATTTTTATTGAGCTAAATGACCCTGAAATTGAAAAGCACTATAAATGAACTCTGAAAAGGTTGAAAGTTGGCATGGTATCACCATTTCACCCATATAGCGCGCATGTGCTAAAAAGTTAAGAGGGTTACGGCAAAAACTGGATGCACTTCGTGTATAAAATGGACAATCTTTTTCGAAGTATCAGGGTTTCAGACGAAAACTCATCTGTTACAAAGGCATTTCATTTTTTTAAACCTATTTCAATTCCAGACTTTTTGTGCGTTCAGTATGCACCATTCAAAGTCACATCATAAACTTTCAACCCTTTCTGACTTCATTTGCTATTTTTGGTGCATTTACTGATTTTTTTGCGCAAAACGACCCTGAAATTGAAAAGCACTACAAATGAACTCTGAAAAGGTTGAAAGTTGGCATGGTATCATCATTTCACCCAGATGGCATGTGCTAAAAAGTTGAGAGGGTTACGGCAAAAACTGGATGCACTTCGTGTACAAAATGGACAATCTCTTTCGAAGTATCAGGGTTTCGGACGAAAACTCATGTGTTACAAAGGCATTTCATTTTTTTAAACTTATTTCAACTCCAGACTTTTTGGGCGTTCAGTATGCACCATTCAAAGCCATGTCATCAATTGCCAACCCTTTCTGACTTCATTTGCTATTTTTCATGCATTTACTGATTTTTTTAGCAAAATGACCCTGAAATTGAAAAGCACTACAAATGAACTCTGAAAAGGTTGAAAGTTGGCATGGTATCATCATTTCACCCACGTAGCATGTGCTAAAAAGTTGAGAGGGTTACGGCAAAAACTGGATGCACTTCGTGTACAAAATGGACAATCTCTTTCAAAGTATCAAGGTTTTGGACGAAAACTCATCTGTTACAAAGGCATCTCATTTTTTTAAAACTTATTTCAACTCTAGTCTTTTTGTGCATTCAGTATGAACCATCCAAAGCGACGTCATCAATTTCCAACCATTTCTGACTTCATTTGCTATTTTTCATGCATTTACTGATTTTTTGGAGCTAAATAACACTGAAATTGAAAAGCACTACAAATGAACTCTGAAAAGGTTGAAGGTTGGCATGGTATCATCATTTCACCCACATTGCATGTGCTAAAAAGTTGAGAGGGTTACGGCAAAAACTGGATGCACTTCGTGTACAAAATGGACAATCTCTTTCGAAGTATCAGGGTTTCGGACGAAAACTCATCTGTTACAATGGCATTTCATTTTTTTAAACATATTTCAACTCCAGACTTTTTGTGCGTTCACTATGCATTATTCAAAGCCACATCATAAATTTTCAAACCTTTCTGACATCATTTGCTATTTTTCATGCATTTACTGATTTTTTTTTGGAGCTAAATGACCCTGAAATTGAAAAGCACTACAAGTGAACTCTGAAAAGGTTGAAAGTTGGCATGGTATCATCATTTAATCCACATAGCATGTGCTAAAAAGTTGAGAGGGTTACGGTAAAAACTGGATGCACTTCATGTACAAAATGGACAATCTCTTTCGAAGTATCAGGGTTTCGGACGAAAACTCATCTGTTACAAAAGGCATTTCATTTTTTAAACTTATTTCAACTCCAGACTTTTTGTGTGTTCAGTATGCACTATTCAAAGCCACATCATCAATTTCCAACCCTTTCTGAGTTCATTTGATATTTTTCATGCATTTACTGATTTTTTTAGCTTAATGACCCTGAAATTGAAAAGCACTACAAATGAACTCTGAAAAGGTTGAAAGTTGGCATGGTATCATCATTTCACCCACATAGCCTGTGCTAAAAAGTTGAGAGGGTTACGGCAAAAACTGGATGCACTTCGTGTACAAAATGGACAATCTCTTTCGAAGTATTAGAGTTTCGGATGAAAACTCATCTGTTACAAAGGCATTTCATTTTTTAAACTTATTTCAACTCCAGACTTTTTGTGCATTCAGTATGCACCATTCAAAGCCACGTCATCAATTACCAACCCATTCTGACTTCATTTGCTATTTTTCATGCATTTACTGATTTTTTTAGCTAAATGACCCTGAAATTGAAAAGCTGTGACGCCCCCGGTTCAATCGTACACTAATCATACACGCAAACGTGTACGATCAAACCCAGGGACTCACGGGAAGATATCACAACACAACTCTAAACACAAATAAACGGAGGTCCACAATATTACAGACCAGGGATCCGAAGATCCGAATACATAAGTCAGTCATACAAATAATATCTGGGTACAGACATAGTTAGACAAGTTTTGCCTTAAGAAGGCTAGCACAAACAGCGACACTAGATCGAAAGGCGTTGGCCTCCTGCCTGGGAGCCTCCGATCCTACTCCTGGTCAGCTGGCTCGATCCAGTAGTACGTGCCCTCTGGACCCGCCTGGTAGTAGGCTCCGGTGGTGGCGTCTGGCTCCTGGACTCCATCGTCTGGTGTATCATCAAGGTGGGGTATATGGGGGAAAAGAGAAAATAAAGCAACCGTGAGTACTCATCCGAAGTACTCAGGAAGCAAGGATCTATACTACATATGCAACATTATCAATGGAGAAAAAGGCTGTATATGTGGACTGGGCTGCAGAAATGCCAGAATAGAGAGAAAGGCCTAGTCCTATCGAAGACTAGCATCTTCAAACATCTTCTCAAAGCCATCATCTTGCAGCAGTAGAAGAGAGTAGAATAGCATTTTATTTAACAAACATGTTGAAATACAGCTCAAAGATCCTTCCTCGACTCCCAGCGAGAAAGTAATCCCGAAGCTTCAATTAAGTAACAAGTATCCAGTTTAAGTAGTAGATCGGGATACACAAACTGAGCGTCCTTTACCGTAGGACCGGCTATCGATAGAAGATTCATCCCTGCAGGGGTGCACTACTGTTACCCAACACGCTCGATCAACTCTGGCCGGACATACTTGCTGGGTAATGCCCGTCCTCGGAAGATCAACACGAAGCAGCGCTCTACCTAGGCTCAGCAGAGAGGTCAGCACGCCGGACTATCCTATGCACCCAGGGGTCTCGGGCCATCGCCCTGGGCACCCTGCGCGTTGCGTGGCTGGCCGGGGTGCAGGCGCGACACTGAACTCGCCAGTGAAGTATCTAGCCCAATCCCGACGATCAGCCCGCACGGTGAATCGTGACGTCTGATAAGCTTTCGGCGAAACGTACATCGCAGAGGGCCCCCTAACCATTATCCCGCGTGGTGGCAGTGCGTATAGGGCACGTCGACCCACTCAGATCACACACCCAAATCCAATAGGCTCAATTAGTATCAAGCGGAGACAATCAGAGTCTCTGATGCTCCGCCACAATGTCACACTCGAGTGCCCTTCCGGCACACCCGAAATCATAGATCCCCAGCGGGTACCCACCAGGGTGGACCCGCCTGTGAAAAAGGTCAAGTAACCGTGTGGTCATAATCATCAGGGTGAACGTAAGAGGTATCACCCTCGAGGTTCACACCGAGGGGTTGCACGACAGAGTCGTATCGGACATGGAGAAGGAGGAATCACCCTCGATGACCACGACCGTACAGCTATGCTGCAGAGTATTCATCAGGAGTGCGTTACGAGGTATCACCCTCGGCACTCGATAGTTACTACGCAGAGTCGTACAACTAGGGGGGGTGTGAAGTGAGGCGTCTGTCTCTGATCGACGATCACGTTGATCGAGTCATTGATGAACAAGCAGGGGCGACAAAGTAAGGTGGTGGGGTCACAGATGGGTCATACCAACCTATACTAAACAGTTTATCGTAGGCAGGTAAAATAGCAATGAACAGGTTACAACAGCAGGCTATGCATCAGAATAGGAGCATACATTAACAGTAGCGAAATCTAATGCAAGCAGGAGAATAGAATGGGCGATATCTGGAATGCTCAAGGGGGGGGCTTGCCTGGTTGCTCTGGCAAGAGAGGGAGGTCGTCAACGGGCTGCTCGTCAGTAGCGTAGTCGTACTCGACAGCAGCGACGTCGGTCTCGGCGTCTATCGAGAGAGAAGGAGGGGGAGAGAAACAATAAATTCACGGCAATAATGCAAACAATATGTATGACATGCCTAAATGATATGCCGGGGTGTTCTACTGCCTAACTAAATGATTTAGTTAATTTTGGAATTTATTCGGATTTATTTAATTAAAGTTGGACACTATTCATTTATCGAAATCGGTCTAATTGTTCAACGTTCTTATAGTTGCGGCCATCTGACGGAGATACCGAGGGCGTATCCGGGTTCGTATCGTCGTTCTGAGCAAGTTTCATGTACAAAGTATTTTCATCGGAGTTACGGTTTATTTAATATGATTTTCTAAAGTTTTTATTAATTTCTGAAATTTAATTAATTATTTAATTCAACATTATCCGAAACAGTGATTGATGACGTCAGCATGACATCATGCTGACGTCAGCAGCCACCTGACAGGGTGGGTCCCACCTGTCATAGGCTGTTAGGTTAATTAGGTTTAATTAATTTAATTACTGATTAATTAACACTAATTAGTTAATTAGATTAACCTAATCAGGATTAATTAACTAATTAATTAACTAATTAATTATTTTATTTATTTCTATTTTTATTTTCTATTTCTTTTAAATCGTTTTTAGGGGGCGGGCCCCATCTGTCAGCGGCACAGGGGGGGCAGGGCCCACCGGGCAGTGGCCCATACGGCCACACGGGGCGGGCGTGGGCGCAGCCCGAGCGGGCGCGTCCAGGGTGCGCCCGGGCGCTGGCCACGGGCGCCGGCGAGGCGCGGCTGGACGGGTCGGTGGTGAGCGCGGGGCCACGGCGAGCGATGCGGGCGAGCGCGCGGGCGAGGTGTGGGGGCGCGCGCGCGTGCGGGTGGCCGCGGCGAGCGGAGGCAGAGGCGAGAGGACGAGCGGCAGCGGCGGCTGGAGTGGGCGCGAGCGGGGCGCGCGCAGCGCGGTCGGGCGCGAGCCGGGGCGCGGCGACGCGTGAGCATGCGCGCAGCGCGGTGAGCGGCGGCACGGGGGCGCGGTGCGCGCGGCGAGGTGCGGGAGCAGAGAGGGGGAGGCCTGGGGCCTCACCGTGCTCGTAGGGACGGGGCAGCGGGGGGTCGGGGCGGTCGACGGGGACGACGGCGACGGAGACGAGGTGCAGGCCGGCGGGGAGGCGCGGGCTCCGGGCGGCGGCGAGGTCGTCGCGGCGTCGGGCGACGGGATCGGGGGTTTGCCCCGATCCAGATCCAGTCGAGGGAGGGGGCGACCGAGCGATAGGCGGCTGGTCGGGGAAGAGGAGAGGACAGGGCGACGTCGGCGTGGCGGCGGCGTCGGCGCTGGCCGATCGGCGCGGGAGCGGGGTGGCGTCGGCGAGCGGCGTCGGCCCGATCCAGTTTCTGGATCGGGGGGGGCGAACGAGTGAGGAGGGGGTGTCGGTGAGGCTAGGGTTTGGCCGGGGGCCTTATAGGCCAGGGGCGACGCAGGTGGGCCGGCCGGCTGGGCTTCGGCCCAGTTGGGCCGGGGGGGGCGTTGCTCTTTTTTCCTTTTCTGTTTCTTTTTCCTTTTTCTTTATTCTCTTTTCTCCACTGTTAAATGTTTAGGCCCCAAATGGCTTTTGTAAAAAGTGTGACCTATTTCATAAATACCAGTGCATTATTCCCTAACACCTAAAATTAGTTTGGACAAAACATAATTCCATATTTATTTCAGATTCAATAAATGGTTATTAAATATTATCTTTATCCACTGTTTGAGGTTGTTCGAGTCACTTATCCAATTCCAATGATGTTGGTTTCAATTTTAGAATAGCCTCTGGAATATTTGCTATATATCTAACATTTTAGCTCCTATGTTGGACAACTTTCATATTCCACTTTCATTTAAATTTGAATTTGACTTAGGAGTTGAAATGCAATGTGATGCTAATGATGATTATGCATAGTCGATCATGCTAACATGTCGTTATCAAAAGTGATTACTGTTGCTAATCACCGGGGGTGTTACAACTCTCCTCATCTATTAAGAATTCTCGTCCCGAGAATTAAGAGGAAGACTGAAAGAAAGAGGGGTATTCTTCGCGAAGACGATCCTCGCGTTCCCAAGTGGCTTCATCTTCAGAATGATTTGACCACTGAACCTTGAGGAACTTGATTGACTTTTGACGTGTTCGACGCTCAGCTTGATCAAGAATACGGATGGGATATTCTGGATATGACAGATCTTCCCGTAATTCAAGCACTTCATGATCCACAGCTCGAATAGGATCCTTGAAGCAGCGGCGGAGTTGGGATACATGAAAGACGTCATGTACTTGAGAAAGGTTTGGCGGCAATTGCAACTGATATGCCACTTCTCCTCGACGGGCAAGAATACGGAACGGGCCAATGTAGCGAGGGGCTAACTTGCCTTTGATTCCGAACCGATGAGTGCCTTTCAACGGAGTGACACGGAGGTAAGCTTGCTCGCCAGGTTGATAGACTATTTCCTGGTGCTTTCGGTCATAGTTGCTCTTCTGACGAGACTGAGCAGCTTTCAAATGTTCACGGACAATGCGGACTTGGTCTTCTGCTTGCTGAATAATGTCCGGTCCGACGAGTGAGCGTTCCCCAGTTTCTGACCAATTCAGAGGGGTTCGACACTTACGACCGTATAGAACTTCAAACGGTGCCATTTTCAGACTAGCTTGATAGCTATTGTTGTAAGAGAATTCGGCATACGGGAGAGATTCCTCCCATTTCTTACCGAAGGAGATGACGCAAGCTCGAAGCATATCTTCGAGCACTTGATTAACTCGTTCAACTTGACCCTGTGACTGAGGGTGAAAAGCGGTGCTAAAAGACAGGTGAGTTCCCATAGCTTCTTGGAAACTATTCCAGAATCTGGAGGTGAAGAGGCTGCCACGATCAGAACTGATCTCCAACGGAACACCGTGGAGTGACACAATCCGGGAAACATACAAGTGTGCTAACTGGCTAGCAGTGATTGTCTCTTTAACAGGCAGAAAGTGAGCAACCTTGGAGAATCGGTCAATGACGACAAAAATAGCATCATGACCCTTCTGAGATCTGGGAAAACCAGTAATGAAATCCATTTGGACCTTGTCCCATTTCCATTCAGGAATTTCCAGGGGTTGCAGAGTTCCAGCAGGCCTTTGATGTTCTACTTTAATGCGACGGCAAATGTCACACTCAGAAACATAACGAGCAATGTCTCGCTTCATATTAGGCCACCAGAATCTTTGACAAATGTCACGGTACATCTTTGTGCTACCAGGGTGAATAGACAAGGGAGTGTCATGAGCTTCCTTCATAACGTTTTCCCTCTCATTCTTGAACTTGGGTACGAAGAGACGGTGTTGGAAAAATAGGATCCCATCTGCATCAAGATGGAATTCCGACAGCTTTCCTCTCTCGAGGTATCGCTTGATCTTTTCAACTTCAGTGTCATACCTTTGCATAACCTTAATGCCGTGTTCTAAATCTGGTTCGACAACCAGGGTATTGAGATAACCCTGTGGAACAATATGGAGGTTCAATTTGCAAAGCTCTTCATGGAGAAGAGGTTGTGTTTCTTGAACCATAAGATTGTTGCTATAGGACTTGCGACTCAAAGCATCGGCCATTACATTAGCCTTGCCGGGGGTATATGAAATATTCATATCATAATCGGCAATTGTTTCGAGCCATCTTTGTTGACGAAGGTTCAGATCTGGTTGAGTATATAAATACTTCAAGCTTTGGTGATCTGTGTATATCTCGCAACGGTTACCGAGAAGGTAATGTCGCCATAGCTTCAAGGCATAGATAACCGCAGAAAGTTCAAGATCATGCACGGGATAATTTTCTTCATGAGGACGCAATTGTCGGGAGGCATAAGCAATCACTTTGCGCTCTTGCATTAGGACACAGCCTAATCCTTGATGAGATGCATCACAGTATATCACGAAATCCTTTTGGGAATCCGGGGGTGCTAGTACTGGGGCAGATGTCAATTTATCTTTTAGTGTCTGAAAGCTTTCTTGACATTTTTCTGTCCACTCAAATTTAACACCTTTGTGAAGCAGATTTGTCAATGGTTTTGCAATCTTGGAAAAGTTCTCAACGAATCGACGGCAATAACTAGCGAGTCCGAGAAAACTTCTGACTTGCTTAACATTCTTTGGGGGAGTCCAGTCGAGAATAGCCTGAACTCGTTCGGGGTTAACAGCAATCCCATCCTTGGAAATCACATGTCCAAGGTAAGTTACTTCAGGAAGCCAAAATTCGCATTTGGAATACTTGGCATACAACTGGTGTTCTCGGAGCCTTTCTAGAACAAGGCAGAGATGTTCAGCATGTTCCTCTTTATTCTTAGAATAGACCAGAATATCATCTAGATATACCACGACGAATTTGTCGAGGTAATCCATGAATATATAATTCATCAGGCGGGAGAATGTAGCTGGAGCATTCGTTAGGCCAAATGACATGACGGTGTATTCATAGGAGCCATAACGAGTGACGAATGCAGTCTTGGGAATGTCCTCTTCACGGACACGGATCTGGTGATAACCCAACCTCAAGTCGAGTTTAGAGAACACCGATGATCCAGCGAGTTGATCTTAAAGATCATTGATCCGGGGCAGTGGGTATTTATTCTGGATTGTGGCTTGGTTAATGGGCCGGTAATCCTGAACCAATCGGTTAGTTCCATCCTTCTTCTTAACGAAGAGTGAAGGTGCTCCCCAAGCAGAGGAACTGGGGCGGATGAAACCACTCTTAAGTGACTTGTCGATTTCTTCCTTAAGCTCAAGAAGGTGATGCGGAGGCATCTTATAAGGTCGCTTGGCAATAGGAACGGTGCCAGGCTTCAAGTCGATGACGAACTCGACAGCTCTAGCCGGGGGTATTCCTGGAAGTTCTTCTGGAAAGACGTCTGGAAAATCTCGAACGACAGGAACGTTCTCGATCCCTTCCAGAGGTGAGGCGTTCAAAGCATTCATAACATATACCTCAGCTTCAGCGTCTCGAGTAATTCGGGCAGTGTAGTTCACTATCTCATCGGAGGGGTGAAGAAGTTGGATAATTTTTGTGGCACAATTGATCAAAGCAATGTGAGCTTTCAACCAATCCATTCCGAGTATGAGGTCTATGGTGGAAGACTTCAGGATAATAGGGGAAGCTAGGAATTCAAATTCCTCGATTTCAACAGGGACATTATGTGCCATCATAGTGGTTTGACATTGGCCTCCAGGGGTACGGACAACTATTGGCAGGTTCATCTTTTCGAATGCAATGTCATGAGATAATGCAAATGCTTCAGACATGAATGAATGCGATGCTCCTGAATCAAATAATACAGAAGCAGGTACTGAGTTAACAAGAAGGGTACCCATCACAGTAGCAGGTTGATCCTGGACTTCTTCAATGTCAATGTTGTAAGCTTGACCACGACCACGTGAAGCAGACCCAGTATTATAGTTGCGGGTCTGATTGTTGCCACGGCCATATCCACGGCCAGCACGAGGAAAATCTAACTGATTCTGAGTCTGGCGGCAGTCTTTAGCCTGGTGGCCTGGTCTGCGGCACTTGAAACACAAACCATCTTCAGGACGAAGAGGGGCATTGTTCTGAATAGCTTGAGCCTTTGACGGCCTCGGTGGTGGAGGAGGCAGACGTAGTGCAGCATTGTTCTTTGGCGCAGAGGTATTGGGACGGAACGCATTGTTGGGAATCCAAACTCTACGCTTCGGTGCTGAGCCCGAAGATGAGCCAGCATCACGATAGCGCTTCTGCGAGTCCTTGTGTTCCATCTGAGCGGTCTCAACGAGAATAGCCTTGTTCACTAGAGTTGAGAAGTCATTGATGTCTTGAGCAGCTAGTGCAAGCTTGAGGTCAGGGTGTAGTCCATTACGGAACTTCTCCTGTCTGCGAGCATCTGTGGCGATGTCTTCTTCAGCATAGCGGGAGAGATCAAGAAATTCCCGCTGATAAGCTTCGACGGTTTTATTGCCCTGAGTGAGGTTGCGGAACTGGGTCTTCATGCGTTCCATAATTGCTTGAGGGATGTAACGTGTACGGAAAGCAGCCTGGAACTCATACCAAGTGATGACTGTTCCAACAGGCAGAGTACGCTTGTGTGTGTCCCACCATTGAGCAGCGGGGCCCTTTAAGAAAAAGGCCGCGAAGGTGACAAAGTTGGCGGGGGCGACATTAGTAGACTCCATCTCGTGAGTGATGTCGCGGAGCCAGTCATCGGCATCCAGGGGCTTGTCAGAGTTGCGAAACTGCGTTGGGTTGAGTCGCGTAAACTCTGTCAAAGTTACTGAAGCTGGGTTCTGGTTCTGGTTGTTCTGATGCGGAAACTGAGCCATGATTCCAACCATGAACTGGCGGTTGAGCTCGAACTGTTGCATCATAGCTGCCATATAGTCTGGCGGTGGTGGACGTTCAGGGGTACGACCACGACCACGACCACCTGGTCTAACCATCCTGCTACGTATCAACAGGGGGTAGTTTAGTAAAAGCAATTGCGAGTGTTTAGCGACAAGTATGATGTAGCACGACAATACCTTAAGCAGTGTAATAGATACATAACAGTAGTCGATTAAGACATACAGATCCATACACAAAGTCGGGTACATGCGGACAGCATAACGGCGCAAATTAAAAGCTAGACATACTAGGCGGCGCGCAGGCACGCGGTAAGGAAGTACACAACGAGACATAGCAAAGGCTACATCAACGTCGGAGAAAACCACTGTAACGGGGTAACTGCGAGTGCGGACGACGAATATTCGTCGCGGAAGGATCCTGTGCTCCATGTGCACTCTGATGTAGAACCCGGTCTCGAACTGTAAGAAGAGGTCCACGTGTAGGTGTGTGACCTCCAACAGCAGGCCAGTCAATACCAGCATACATCTGAGTCCTGCGCGGGTAAAGGATGTGCTCCGGATGTATCCCTGCACGAACAGCGGGCATCAACTGCGTCATAGCATCGTAGAGACGTGCTCGAGTGGCAACCAACTCGACGGCGAGAGCCCGAACAGTGCGATCCAGAGCCTGAGTGCACTGAATCAGAACGCGGTGGTCATATCGGCGAGGCTCGTACGGGGCACAGATAGCTGTGTAGTATCCGGTAGCATCTCCAGCAGGGGCATACGGAATGTATCGGAACTCAGAGTCATCCAAGATATCACTGAACTGTCCTCGAAGACGTGCGACAGCAGAGTAGGCGGCATCATGTACTGCCATCTCAATCGTCACGCCTAATCCGTGAAAAAGGTGTAGCTCGGTGTCTGAGTCATTCTGCCGATCATAGATACGAACATCAGCATGGTACTGCTCCTGATTAAACTCGCGGTAATCCTCGTAAACCATGTACTCAGGGTACCAGCGGTAGCCAAGTCTGGTCATGAGACCGATCAGGACAGCTGGAAACCCAGGGGTATTACGAGCCCAAGTGTGAAGCACAAGCTGTGTCGTAGGACGCGGTGGAAACAAACGGTCCATCTGAAACAGAGGAAATTCAGATTTGTCAAATGACAACGAGAAGTTTAACACAACTCGGAGAGAAAGGTTAAACAAAACAATGGAAAGGAAAATGATTATCAGACTAATCAGATCAACGACAGGGAAATCGCACAGATATCCAGCTCTCCGAGTAGACGGGATTTACGAGATCCTAAGTGTCGGCGTTAGTAAAATTTTATTTAACCCGAATAGAAGAGATATTAGAGTCCCAGAGTATAGACGAGGAATAAAAGATCCTAATACCACCCTGTTGGCGACGTGGGCCCGTAAGCCACACAACCAAGTTAGTAAATTAGTTTCTCGGTTTCTAGACTCAACTTCGGCCAAGGAATTTGGAGGGGGGCTTCCTACAGGCAGTCGGCTCTGATACCAACTTGTGACGCCCCCGGTTCACTCGTACACTAATCATACACGCAAACGTGTACGATCAAACCCAGGGACTCACGGGAAGATATCACAACACAACTCTAAACACAAATAAACGGAGGTCCACAATATTACAGACCAGCGATCCGAAGATCCGAATACATAAGTCAGTCATACAAATAATATCTGGGTACAGACATAGTTAGACAAGTTTTGCCTTAAGAAGGCTAGCACAAACAGCGACACTAGATCGAAAGGCGTTGGCCTCCTGCCTGGGAGCCTCCGATCCTACTCCTGGTCAGCTGGCTCGATCCAGTAGTACGTGCCCTCTGGACCCGCCTGGTAGTAGGCTCCGGTGGTGGCGTCTGGCTCCTGGACTCCATCGTCTGGTGTATCATCAAGGTGGGGTATATGGGGGAAAAGAGAAAATAAAGCAACCGTGAGTACTCATCCGAAGTACTCAGCAAGCAAGGATCTATACTACATATGCAACATTATCAATGGAGAAAAAGGCTGTATATGTGGACTGGGCTGCAGAAATGCCAGAATAGAGAGAAAGGCCTAGTCCTATCGAAGACTAGCATCTTCAAACATCTTCTCAAAGCCATCATCTTGCAGCAGTAGAAGAGAGTAGAATAGCATTTTATTTAACAAACATGTTGAAATACAGCTCAAAGATCCTTCCTTGACTCCCAGCGAGAAAGTAATCCTGAAGCTTCAATTAAGTAACAAGTATCCAGTTTAAGTAGTAGATCGGGATACACAAACTGAGCGTCCTTTACCGTAGGACCGGCTATCGATAGAAGATTCATCCCTGCAGGGGTGCACTACTGTTACCCAACACGCTCGATCAACTCTGGCCGGACATACTTGCTGGGTAATGCCCGTCCTCGGAAGATCAACACGAAGCAGCGCTCTACCTAGGCTCAGCAGAGAGGTCAGCACGCCGGACTATCCTATGCACCCAGGGGTCTCGGGCCATCGCCCTGGGCACCCTGCGCGTTGCGTGGCTGGCCGGGGTGCAGGCGCGACACTGAACTCGCCAGTGAAGTATCCAGCCCAATCCCGACGATCAGCCCGCACGGTGAATCGTGATGTCTGATAAGCTTTCGGTGAAACGTACATCGCAGAGGGCCCCATAACCATTATCCCGCGTGGTGGCAGTGCGTATTGGGCACGTCGACCCACTCAGATCACACACCCAAATCCAATAGGCTCAATTAGTATCAAGCGGAGACAATCAGAGTCTCTGATGCTCCGCCACAATGTCACACTTGAGTGCCCTTCCGGCACACCCGAAATCATAGATCCCCAGCGGGTACCCACCAGGGTGGACCCGCCTGTGAAAAAGGTCAAGTAACCGTGTGGTCATTATCATCAGGGTGAACGTAAGAGGTATCACCCTCGAGGTTCACACCGAGGGGTTGCACGACAGAGTCGTATCGGACATGGAGAAGGAGGAATCACCCTCGATGACCACGACCGTACAGCTATGCTGCAGAGTATTCATCAGGAGTGCGTTACGAGGTATCACCCTCGGCACTCGATAGTTACTACGCAGAGTCGTACAACTAAGGGGGGTGTGAAGTGAGGCGTCTGTCTCTGATCGACGATCACGTTGATCGAGTCGTTGATGAACAAGCAGGGGCGACAAAGTAAGGTGGTGGGGTCACAGATGGGTCATACCAACCTATACTAAACAGTTTATCGTAGGCAGGTAAAATAGCAATGAACAGGTTACAACAGCAGGCTATGCATCAGAATAGGAGCATACATTAACAGTAGCGAAATCTAATGCAAGCAGGAGAATAGAATGGGCGATATCTGGAATGCTCAAGGGGGGGGGCTTGCCTGGTTGCTCTGGCAAGAGAGGGAGGTCGTCAACGGGCTGCTCGTCAGTAGCGTAGTCGTACTCGACAGCAGCGACGTCGGTCTCGGCGTCTATCGAGAGAGAAGGAGGGGGAGAGAAACAATAAATTCACGGCAATAATGCAAACAATATGTATGACATGCCTAAATGATATGTCGGGGTGTTCTACTGCCTAACTAAATGATTTAGTTAATTTAGGAATTTATTCGGATTTATTTAATTAAAGTTGGACACTATTCATTTATCGAAATCGGTCTAATTGTTCAACGTTCTTATAGTTGCGGCCATCTGACGGAGATACCGAGGGCGTATCCGGGTTCGTATCGTCGTTCTGAGCAAGTTTCATGTACAAAGTATTTTCATCGGAGTTACGGTTTATTTAATATGATTTTCTAAAGTTTTTATTAATTTCTGAAATTTAATTAATTATTTAATTCAACATTATCCGAAACAGTGATTGATGACGTCAGCATGACATCATGCTGACGTCAGCAGCCACCTGACAGGGTGGGTCCCACCTGTCATAGGCTGTTAGGTTAATTAGGTTTAATTAATTTAATTACTGATTAATTAACACTAATTAGTTAATTAGATTAACCTAATCAGGATTAATTAACTAATTAATTAACTAATTAATTATTTAATTAATTATTTTATTTATTTCTATTTTTATTTTCTATTTCTTTTAAATCGTTTTTAGGGGGGTGGGCCCCATTTGTCAGCGGCACAGGGGGGCAGGGCCCACCGGGCAGTGGCCCATATGGCCACACGGGGCGGGCGTGGGCGCAGCCCGAGCGGGCGCGTCCAGGGTGCGCCCGGGCGCTGGCCACGGGCGCCGGCGAGGCGCGGCTGGACGGGTCGGTGGTGAGCGCGGGGCCACGGCGCGCGATGCGGACGAGCGCGCGGGCGAGGTGTGGGGGCGCGCGCGCGTGCGGGTGGCCGCGGCGAGCGGAGGCAGAGGCGAGAGGACGAGCGGCAGCGGCGGCTGGAGTGGGCGCGAGCGGGGCGCGCGCAGCGCGGTCGGGCGCGAGCCGGGGCGCGGCGACGCGTGAGCATGCGCGCAGCGCGGTGAGCGGCGGCACGGGGGCGCGGTGCGCGCGGCGAGGTGCGGGAGCAGAGAGGGGGGGGAAGAGGCCCGAGGCCTCACCGTG
>CM022299.1:475428492-475446145 GCA_011799875.1 Thinopyrum elongatum | reverse complement strand
GACTTCATTTATATTTTTATGCATTTTCTGCTTTTTGAGCTAAATGACCCGAAATTGAAAAGCACTACAAAATGCACTCTGAAAGGTAAAGGTGGCATGGTTTATCATTTCACCCACCATAGCATGTTCTAAAAGTTTGAGAAGTTACGGCAAAAAACTGGATCCACTTTGTACAAAAGTGGACAATCTCTTTCGAAGTATCAGGGTTCAGACGAAAACTCATCGTTACAAGGCAATTCATTTTTTAAACTTATTTCCACTCCAGACTTTTTGTGCTTTCAAAACTCACATTCAAAGCCAGGTCATCAATTTCAACCTTGCTGACTTCATTTGCTATTTTCATGCATTTACTGAATTTTTAGCTAACTGACCCTGATTGAAAAGCACTACAAATGAACTTGAAAAGCGTTGAAAGTTTGACATGGTTTCATCATTTCACCCTATAGCATGTTGTAAAAAGTTGAGCGGGTACGGCAAAAAATGGATCCCACTTCGTGTACAAAATGGAAATCTCTTTCGAAGTATCATGTTTCAAACGAAAATCATCTGGTACAAAGCATTTAATTTTTTTAAACTTATTTCAACACCCAGACTTTTTGTTGCGTTAAGTATTGCCACTATTCAAAGCCACATCATCAATTTTCAACCCTTTCTGACTTCATTTGCTATTTTCATGCATTTACTGATTTTGTGAGGCTAAATGAACCTGAAATTGAAAAGCACTACAAAATGAACACTGAAAAGGTGAAAATGAAAGTTGGACTGGTTTCATCATTTCACCCACATAGCATTGTTCTAAAAGTGGGAGGGTTACGGCCAAAAACGGGATCCACTTCGTGTACACAATGGAAATCTCTTTCGAAGTATCAGGGGTTTCAGACGAAAACTCATCTCATACAAAGTCATTTAATTTTGTAAACTTATTCAAATCCAGACTTTTTGGCTTTAAGTATGCACCATTCAATCTACGTCATCAATTTCAAACCCTTTCTGACTTCATTTGCTATTTTTCATGCATTTACTGATTTTTTTAGCTTTAAATGACCCTGAAATTGAAAAGCCCTACAAATGAACTCTGAAAGGTTGAAACTAGGATGGTATCATCATTTCACCCAATATCATGTTTTTAAAAAGTTGAGAGGGTTTCGGCAAAAACTGGATCACTTCATGTACAAAATGGACAATCTCTTCGAAGTAATCAGGGTTTCGGATAAAAACTCATCTTGGGTTCAAAGGCATTTCATTTTTTTAAACTTATTTCACTCCAGACTTTTTGGCTTTTAGTATGCACCATTCAAAGAACGTAATCAAATTTGCAAAAAAAAAAAACCCCCTTTTCATGACTTCATTTGCTATATTTCATGCATTAATGATTTGTTTTGAGCTAAATGACCCTGAAATTGAAAAGCACTACAAAATGAACCTTCTGAAAAGGTTGAATGAAAGTTGGATGGTTTTCATCATTCACCCAACATAGAATTTGTTGTTAAAAAGTTGAGAGGGTTACGGCAAATCTGGATCCACTTCAGTGCTACCCATACCAAATGGAAATCTCCTTTCAAGATCAGGGTTTCAAACGAAAAACTCATCTGTACCAAAGGCATTTCATTTTTTAAAATTATTTCAACTCCAACTTTTGTGCGTTAAGTATGCACCATTCAAGCCACGGTCATCAATGTAACCCTTTCTGAATTCATTTGCTAATTTTTCATGCATTTACTGATTTTTTTTGAGCTAAATGACCCTGAATGAAATTGAAAAGCACTACAAAATGACTCTGAAAAGGTTGTGAAAGTGGCATGGTCATCAGTTCACCCACATAGCATGCGTTATAAAATGTGAGAGGGTTACGGTAAAACTGGATCCCACTTCGTGTACAAACTGGACAATCTCTTCCGAAGTATCAGGGTTTCAGACGGAAAAAATCATTGTTACAAAGGCATTTCATTTTTAAACTTATTTCAACTCAAGACTTTTTGTAGCGTTCAGTTGCACATCAAAGCCACGTCATCAAGTTTCAAACCCTTCGGACTCATTGCTATTACTATCTCGACTCCCCCACCTATCGCTTTCACTTTTCATGCATTTACTTGGATTTTTTTTGAGCGAACATGACCCTGAAATTGAAAAGCCACTACAAATGACTCTGAAAATGGTTGAAACTTGGCAGGTTTCATCATTTCAACCACATAGCATGTTCTACAAAGTTGAGAGGTTACGGCAAAAACTGGATCACTTCATGACAAAATGACAATCTCTTTCGAAGTATCAGGGTTTAGACTAAAACTCATCTGTTACAAAGCATTTCATTTTTTTAAACTTTTATTTCAATCCAGGGGGAAAAAAAACGTTTTTGTGCTTTCAATACGACCATTTCAAAGCCCACGTCATCAATTTTCAAACCCTTTCTGATTCATTGCTCTTTTATGCATTTAATGATTTTTTTGAGCTAAAGACCCTGAAATTGAAAAGCTAACTACAAATGAACTCTGAAAAGGTTGTGAAAGTTGATGGTTTGAAAGTTGGCATGGTTTCATCATTCACCCACATAACCATGTTCTAAAAAGTTGAGAGGGTTACGGGCAAAAAACTGGATCCACTCTGTATGTACAAAATGGAAATCGCTTTCGAAGTTCAGGGGGTTGCCAAACGAAAAAATCATCTGTTACAAAGGCATTTTTCATTTTTTTAAACTCTTTATTTCAACTCCAGACTTTTGTGAGTTCAGAATGCCACCATTCAAAGCCACGTCATCCAATTTCAACCCTCTTCTAACTTTCATTTGCCCCTATTTTTCATGCCTTTCACTGATTTTTTGAGCCTAAATGACACTAAATTGAAAAGCACTACAAATAACTCTGAAAAGGTGAAAACTCTCATGGTATCATCATTTCACCCACATAGCGTTCTAAAAAGTGTACAGGGTACGGCAAAAACTGGATCCACTTCATGTACAAAATGGACAATCTCGTTCGAGTATCAGGAGTTTCGCAGAACGGAAAACTCATCTGCTTTACAAAGGCATTTCATTTTTTTAACTGGATTTCACCTCCAGATTTTTGTGCCTTCAGTATGAACCACCAGTCAAAGCCCACGTCAACAATTTTCAACCCTTCTGGACTTCTTTCTATTTTTCATGCATTTACTGATGTTTTTTTCAGCTAAATGACCCTGAACTGAAATTGAAAAGCACTACAAATGAACTCTGAAAAGGTTGTTGAAACTTGGCAAGGTTTCATCATTTCACCCACATAGCATGTTCTAAAAAGTTTGAGAGGGTTACGGCAAAAAATGGATCCACTTCATGTACAAAATGGACAATCTCTTCGAAGTATCAGGGTTTCAGACGAAAACATCATATGGTTACAAAGGCATTCATTTTTTTTTAAACTTAGTTCCACCCGACTTTTTGTTGCTTTCAATACGAAACCAGTCAAAGCACAAGTCACTCAATTTTCAACCTTTATGATTCATTTGCTATTTTTCTGCAGATTTACTCATTTTTGAGCTAAATGACCCTCTAAAATTGAAAAAGCACACAAAATTGAACTCTGAAAGTTGAAACTTGGCCATGTTTCATCATTTCACCCACTAGCATGTTCTAAAAAGTTGAGCGGGTTGAGGGTTACGGCAAAAAATGGATCCCCAACATCGTGTACAAAATGACAATATCTTTCGAAGTATTAGGGTTTAGGACGAAAACTATATGTTACAAAGGGCATTAATTTTTTTAATTTAAAACTATTTCCACTCTAGACTTTTTGTGCTTTTCACTACGCACCATCAAAAGCCACGTCATCCAATTTTCAAAACCTTCTGCTTCATTTGCTAGTGTCATGCATTAATGATTTTTTAGTAAATGACCCTGAAATTGAAAAGCATACAAATGAACTCGAAAGGTGAAAGTACGTTGCAAGGTTTCATCATTTCACACACTAGCAGTTCTACTAAAAAGTTGAGAGAGAGGGTTACGGAGAAAAATGGATCCATTCGTGTACAAAAGGGAAATCTCTTTCGAAAGGTATCAGGGTTTTCAAACGAAAACTCATCTGGTACAAAGGAATTTCATTTTTTTAAAACTTATTTCAACTCCAGACTTTTTGTGCGTCAGTATGCCACCATTCAAAGCCACAACGCATCAATTTTCACCCTTTCTGATTCATTTCTATTTTTCATGCATTTACTGATTTTTTGAGATAAATGACCCTGAATTGAGAAGCACTACCAAAATGAACCACGAAAACGTTGAAAGTTGGCATGGTTTCAAATTTTCACCCACCATAGCAGGTTCTAACAAACGTTGAGAGTGAGAGGGTTACGGCAAAAAACAAGATCCAATTAGTGTACAAAAATGGAAATCTTCTTTAGAAGTATCAGGGTGTCAGACGAAAAATAATCTCTTACAAGGGCATTTAATTTTTTAAACGTATTCAAACTCCGACTTTTTGTGCATTCATATACCATTCAAAGCCACGTCATCAACTTTCAACCATTTCTGATTCATTATATTTTTTTCATGCCATTTACTGATTTTTTTTGAGATAAGACCCTGAAATTGAAAAGCACTACAAAATAACTCTGAAAAGGTTGAAAGTTGGCTGGTTTCATCATTTCACCCACATAGCATGTTCTAAAAAGTTAGAAGGTTACGGCAAAAAACTGATCCACTTCATGTACAAAATGGAAATCCTTTCGAGTATCGGGTTTCAGCCGAAAAATCATATGTTACAAAGGCAATGTCATTTTTTTAAACCTTTTATTTCAAATCAAGACTTTTGGCTTTCCAATACTACATTCAAACGCCACGTCATCAATTTTCAAACCCTTATGAATTCATTGCTATTTTTCATGCATTTACTGAATTTTTTTTAGCTAAATGACCCTGAAATTGAAAAAGCAACACAAATTGAACTATGAAAGGGTTTGAAACTTGGCATTGGTTCTCATTTCACCCTATAGCATGTTGTAAAAAGTTGAGAGGGTACGGCAAAAAAATGGATCCACTTCGTTTACAAAAGGGAATCTCTTCGAAGTATCACGTTCAAACGAAAAAAACCTCATCTGTTACAAAGGATTTCATTTTTTTAAACTTAATTTCAACCACAAGAATTTTGTGCGTTCCTTGTATGCACTATTCAAAGCCACATCATCAATTTTCAACCTTTCATGACTTCATTGCTATTTTTCATGGCATTACTGATATTTTTTTTTGAGCTTAAATGACCTGAAATGAAAAAGCACTACAAAATGAATATGAAAAGTTGAGGAAAAGTTGGCATGGTGGCATCATTTCACCCACATAGACTGTTCTAAAAGTTGAGAGGGTTACGGCAAAAACTGGATCCCCACTTCGGTACAAAATGAAATCTCTGCGGAAGTTATCAGGTTCAGACGAAAACTCATCTCATACAAAGGCATAATTTTTTTAAACTTATTTCAATCCAGAACTTTTGGTGCTTTCGTATGCACCATTCAAAATCTCGTCATCAATGTTCCAACCCTTTCTTATTAATGTGCTATTTTTCATGATTTCTGTTTTTTTTTTGAGCTAAATGGGACCTGTGAAATTGAAAAGCCCTACAAATGAACTCTGAAAAGGTTGAAACTAGCATGGTATCATCATTTCACCCACTATCATGTTCTACAAAGTTGGAGGTTACGGCAAAAAGGATACACTTAGTGTACAAAATGGACATCTCTTTCGAGTAAGAGTATCAGGGTTCGGAAATATTTTTATAAAAATCATCTGTTACAAAGGCATTTTCATTTTTTTGAAACTATTTTCAAACTCCAGACTTTTTGTGCTTTTCGTAGCCCAATTCAAAGAAACGTCATATTTTCAACCCTTTCTGACTTCATTTGCTTATTTTTCATGCATTTACTGATTTTTTTGAGCTAAATGACCCTGTGAAATTGGAAAAAGCACTACAAAAATGAACTCTGAAAAGGTTATTGATGTGAAAAGGTTGGCATTGTTTCATCATTTAACCCACATAGAATGTTGTAAAAAGTTGAGGGGGTTACGCAACAACTCGGATCCACTTCGTTTACAAATGGAAATCTCTTTCGAAGTATCAGGGTTTCAAAACGACAACTCATCTGTTACAAGGCATTTCATTTTTAAATGTATCAACTCCAGACTTTTTGTGAGTTAAGTATTGCACCATTCCAAAGCAACTTTTGCACCTAATTTTCAACCCTTTCTGACTTTCATTTGCTATTTTTCATGCAATTTACTGATTTTTTGAGCTAAATGATCCTGAAATTGAAAAGCACTACAAAATGAAATTGAAAAGGTTGGAAAGGTTGCATGGTTTCATAGTTCACCAACTAGGTCATGTTCTAAAAGGTTGAGAGGGTTACGGCAAAAACTGGATCCATTCGTGTCCAAAATGGACATCTCTTCCGAAGTATCAGGGTGTCAGACAAAACCTCCATCTGTTTACAAAGGCATTTCATTTTTTAAACTTATTCAACTCCAGACTTTTTGTGAGGTCAGTATGCACCATGTCAAAGCACATCGTCATTCAATTTTCAAACCCTTTTCGGACTTCATTGCTATTTTTCATATGCATTTACGATTTTTTGAGCAAATGACGAAATGAAACGAACACAAATTGAACTCTGAAAATGGTTGGAAATTTGGCATGGTTTCATAATTTCAACCACATAGCATTTTCTAAAAAAGGGTGAGAGGGTTCGGCAAAAAACGATCGGCACTTCATTGTACAAAATGGACATCTCTTTCGAAGTATAGGGTTTTAGACTAAAACTCATCTGTTACAAAGGCATCATTTTTTTAAAACTTATTCAACTCCAGACTTTTGTGCTTTCATACGCACCATTCAAAAGCCCACGTTTCATCAATTTTCACCCTTTCTCACTTCATTTGTATTTTTCATGCATTTACGGATTGTTTTGACCTAAAGGACCTGACCTGAAATTGAAAAAGCCACTACAAATGAACTCTGGAAAAGGTTGATTGAAAGTTGGAATGGTTTCATCATTTCACCCAAATAGGATGTTCTAAAAAGTTGAGCGGGTTACGGAAAACTGGATCCACTTCGTGTGTACAAAATGGACATACTCTTGCGAAGTTATCAGGGTTGACAAACGAAATCATCTGTTACAAGCATTTCATTTTTTTAACTTATTTCGACTCCAGACTTTTTGTGTGTTTAGTATGCACCATTCAAAGCCACATCATAAACTTTCAACCCTTTCTGACTTCATTTGCTATTTTTCCTGCATATACTGATTTTTTTGAGCTAAATGACCCTGAAATTGAAAAGCACTACAAATGAACTCTGAAAAGGTTGAAAGTTGGCATGGTATCACCATTTCACCCACATAGCATGTGCTAAAAAGTTGAGAGGGTTACGGCGAAAACTGGACGCACTTCGTGTACAAAATGGACAATCTCTTTCGAAGTATCAGGGTTTCGGACAAACACTCATCTGTTACAAAAGCATTTCATTTTTTAAACTTATTTCAACTCCAGACTTTTTGTGCATTCAGTATGCACCATTCAAAGCAACTTCAGCAATTTCCAAACCTTTCTGACTTCATTTGCTATTTTTCATGCATTTACTGATTTTTTTGAGCTAAATGACCCTGAAATTGAAAAGCACTACAAATGAACTCTGAAAAGGTTGAAAGTTGGCATGGTATCATCATTTAATCCACATAGCATGTGCTAAAAAGTTGAGAGGGTTACGGCAAAAATTGCATGCACTTCGTGTACAAAATGGACAATCTCTTTCGAAGTATCAGGGTTTCAGACGAAAACTCATCTGTTACAAAAGGCATTTCATTTTTTAAACTTATTTCAACTCCAGACTTTTTGTAGCGTTCAGTTGCACATCAAAGCCACGTCATCAAGTTTCAAACCCTTCGGACTCATTGCTATTACTATCTCGACTCCCCCACCTATCGCTTTCACTTTTCATGCATTTACTTGGATTTTTTTTGAGCGAACATGACCCTGAAATTGAAAAGCCACTACAAATGACTCTGAAAATGGTTGAAACTTGGCAGGTTTCATCATTTCAACCACATAGCATGTTCTACAAAGTTGAGAGGTTACGGCAAAAACTGGATCACTTCATGACAAAATGACAATCTCTTTCGAAGTATCAGGGTTTAGACTAAAACTCATCTGTTACAAAGCATTTCATTTTTTTAAACTTTTATTTCAATCCAGGGGGAAAAAAAACGTTTTTGTGCTTTCAATACGACCATTTCAAAGCCCACGTCATCAATTTTCAAACCCTTTCTGATTCATTGCTCTTTTATGCATTTAATGATTTTTTTGAGCTAAAGACCCTGAAATTGAAAAGCTAACTACAAATGAACTCTGAAAAGGTTGTGAAAGTTGATGGTTTGAAAGTTGGCATGGTTTCATCATTCACCCACATAACCATGTTCTAAAAAGTTGAGAGGGTTACGGGCAAAAAACTGGATCCACTCTGTATGTACAAAATGGAAATCGCTTTCGAAGTTCAGGGGGTTGCCAAACGAAAAAATCATCTGTTACAAAGGCATTTTTCATTTTTTTAAACTCTTTATTTCAACTCCAGACTTTTGTGAGTTCAGAATGCCACCATTCAAAGCCACGTCATCCAATTTCAACCCTCTTCTAACTTTCATTTGCCCCTATTTTTCATGCCTTTCACTGATTTTTTGAGCCTAAATGACACTAAATTGAAAAGCACTACAAATAACTCTGAAAAGGTGAAAACTCTCATGGTATCATCATTTCACCCACATAGCGTTCTAAAAAGTGTACAGGGTACGGCAAAAACTGGATCCACTTCATGTACAAAATGGACAATCTCGTTCGAGTATCAGGAGTTTCGCAGAACGGAAAACTCATCTGCTTTACAAAGGCATTTCATTTTTTTAACTGGATTTCACCTCCAGATTTTTGTGCCTTCAGTATGAACCACCAGTCAAAGCCCACGTCAACAATTTTCAACCCTTCTGGACTTCTTTCTATTTTTCATGCATTTACTGATGTTTTTTTCAGCTAAATGACCCTGAACTGAAATTGAAAAGCACTACAAATGAACTCTGAAAAGGTTGTTGAAACTTGGCAAGGTTTCATCATTTCACCCACATAGCATGTTCTAAAAAGTTTGAGAGGGTTACGGCAAAAAATGGATCCACTTCATGTACAAAATGGACAATCTCTTCGAAGTATCAGGGTTTCAGACGAAAACATCATATGGTTACAAAGGCATTCATTTTTTTTTAAACTTAGTTCCACCCGACTTTTTGTTGCTTTCAATACGAAACCAGTCAAAGCACAAGTCACTCAATTTTCAACCTTTATGATTCATTTGCTATTTTTCTGCAGATTTACTCATTTTTGAGCTAAATGACCCTCTAAAATTGAAAAAGCACACAAAATTGAACTCTGAAAGTTGAAACTTGGCCATGTTTCATCATTTCACCCACTAGCATGTTCTAAAAAGTTGAGCGGGTTGAGGGTTACGGCAAAAAATGGATCCCCAACATCGTGTACAAAATGACAATATCTTTCGAAGTATTAGGGTTTAGGACGAAAACTATATGTTACAAAGGGCATTAATTTTTTTAATTTAAAACTATTTCCACTCTAGACTTTTTGTGCTTTTCACTACGCACCATCAAAAGCCACGTCATCCAATTTTCAAAACCTTCTGCTTCATTTGCTAGTGTCATGCATTAATGATTTTTTAGTAAATGACCCTGAAATTGAAAAGCATACAAATGAACTCGAAAGGTGAAAGTACGTTGCAAGGTTTCATCATTTCACACACTAGCAGTTCTACTAAAAAGTTGAGAGAGAGGGTTACGGAGAAAAATGGATCCATTCGTGTACAAAAGGGAAATCTCTTTCGAAAGGTATCAGGGTTTTCAAACGAAAACTCATCTGGTACAAAGGAATTTCATTTTTTTAAAACTTATTTCAACTCC
The DNA here is from genome assembly GCA_011799875.1 of Thinopyrum elongatum. NCBI lineage: Eukaryota > Viridiplantae > Streptophyta > Magnoliopsida > Poales > Poaceae > Thinopyrum > Thinopyrum elongatum. Next base: position 475,436,185 of record CM022299.1, on the reverse strand, counting down.
AGACTTTTTGTGCGTCAGTATGCCACCATTCAAAGCCACAACGCATCAATTTTCACCCTTTCTGATTCATTTCTATTTTTCATGCATTTACTGATTTTTTGAGATAAATGACCCTGAATTGAGAAGCACTACCAAAATGAACCACGAAAACGTTGAAAGTTGGCATGGTTTCAAATTTTCACCCACCATAGCAGGTTCTAACAAACGTTGAGAGTGAGAGGGTTACGGCAAAAAACAAGATCCAATTAGTGTACAAAAATGGAAATCTTCTTTAGAAGTATCAGGGTGTCAGACGAAAAATAATCTCTTACAAGGGCATTTAATTTTTTAAACGTATTCAAACTCCGACTTTTTGTGCATTCATATACCATTCAAAGCCACGTCATCAACTTTCAACCATTTCTGATTCATTATATTTTTTTCATGCCATTTACTGATTTTTTTTGAGATAAGACCCTGAAATTGAAAAGCACTACAAAATAACTCTGAAAAGGTTGAAAGTTGGCTGGTTTCATCATTTCACCCACATAGCATGTTCTAAAAAGTTAGAAGGTTACGGCAAAAAACTGATCCACTTCATGTACAAAATGGAAATCCTTTCGAGTATCGGGTTTCAGCCGAAAAATCATATGTTACAAAGGCAATGTCATTTTTTTAAACCTTTTATTTCAAATCAAGACTTTTGGCTTTCCAATACTACATTCAAACGCCACGTCATCAATTTTCAAACCCTTATGAATTCATTGCTATTTTTCATGCATTTACTGAATTTTTTTTAGCTAAATGACCCTGAAATTGAAAAAGCAACACAAATTGAACTATGAAAGGGTTTGAAACTTGGCATTGGTTCTCATTTCACCCTATAGCATGTTGTAAAAAGTTGAGAGGGTACGGCAAAAAAATGGATCCACTTCGTTTACAAAAGGGAATCTCTTCGAAGTATCACGTTCAAACGAAAAAAACCTCATCTGTTACAAAGGATTTCATTTTTTTAAACTTAATTTCAACCACAAGAATTTTGTGCGTTCCTTGTATGCACTATTCAAAGCCACATCATCAATTTTCAACCTTTCATGACTTCATTGCTATTTTTCATGGCATTACTGATATTTTTTTTTGAGCTTAAATGACCTGAAATGAAAAAGCACTACAAAATGAATATGAAAAGTTGAGGAAAAGTTGGCATGGTGGCATCATTTCACCCACATAGACTGTTCTAAAAGTTGAGAGGGTTACGGCAAAAACTGGATCCCCACTTCGGTACAAAATGAAATCTCTGCGGAAGTTATCAGGTTCAGACGAAAACTCATCTCATACAAAGGCATAATTTTTTTAAACTTATTTCAATCCAGAACTTTTGGTGCTTTCGTATGCACCATTCAAAATCTCGTCATCAATGTTCCAACCCTTTCTTATTAATGTGCTATTTTTCATGATTTCTGTTTTTTTTTTGAGCTAAATGGGACCTGTGAAATTGAAAAGCCCTACAAATGAACTCTGAAAAGGTTGAAACTAGCATGGTATCATCATTTCACCCACTATCATGTTCTACAAAGTTGGAGGTTACGGCAAAAAGGATACACTTAGTGTACAAAATGGACATCTCTTTCGAGTAAGAGTATCAGGGTTCGGAAATATTTTTATAAAAATCATCTGTTACAAAGGCATTTTCATTTTTTTGAAACTATTTTCAAACTCCAGACTTTTTGTGCTTTTCGTAGCCCAATTCAAAGAAACGTCATATTTTCAACCCTTTCTGACTTCATTTGCTTATTTTTCATGCATTTACTGATTTTTTTGAGCTAAATGACCCTGTGAAATTGGAAAAAGCACTACAAAAATGAACTCTGAAAAGGTTATTGATGTGAAAAGGTTGGCATTGTTTCATCATTTAACCCACATAGAATGTTGTAAAAAGTTGAGGGGGTTACGCAACAACTCGGATCCACTTCGTTTACAAATGGAAATCTCTTTCGAAGTATCAGGGTTTCAAAACGACAACTCATCTGTTACAAGGCATTTCATTTTTAAATGTATCAACTCCAGACTTTTTGTGAGTTAAGTATTGCACCATTCCAAAGCAACTTTTGCACCTAATTTTCAACCCTTTCTGACTTTCATTTGCTATTTTTCATGCAATTTACTGATTTTTTGAGCTAAATGATCCTGAAATTGAAAAGCACTACAAAATGAAATTGAAAAGGTTGGAAAGGTTGCATGGTTTCATAGTTCACCAACTAGGTCATGTTCTAAAAGGTTGAGAGGGTTACGGCAAAAACTGGATCCATTCGTGTCCAAAATGGACATCTCTTCCGAAGTATCAGGGTGTCAGACAAAACCTCCATCTGTTTACAAAGGCATTTCATTTTTTAAACTTATTCAACTCCAGACTTTTTGTGAGGTCAGTATGCACCATGTCAAAGCACATCGTCATTCAATTTTCAAACCCTTTTCGGACTTCATTGCTATTTTTCATATGCATTTACGATTTTTTGAGCAAATGACGAAATGAAACGAACACAAATTGAACTCTGAAAATGGTTGGAAATTTGGCATGGTTTCATAATTTCAACCACATAGCATTTTCTAAAAAAGGGTGAGAGGGTTCGGCAAAAAACGATCGGCACTTCATTGTACAAAATGGACATCTCTTTCGAAGTATAGGGTTTTAGACTAAAACTCATCTGTTACAAAGGCATCATTTTTTTAAAACTTATTCAACTCCAGACTTTTGTGCTTTCATACGCACCATTCAAAAGCCCACGTTTCATCAATTTTCACCCTTTCTCACTTCATTTGTATTTTTCATGCATTTACGGATTGTTTTGACCTAAAGGACCTGACCTGAAATTGAAAAAGCCACTACAAATGAACTCTGGAAAAGGTTGATTGAAAGTTGGAATGGTTTCATCATTTCACCCAAATAGGATGTTCTAAAAAGTTGAGCGGGTTACGGAAAACTGGATCCACTTCGTGTGTACAAAATGGACATACTCTTGCGAAGTTATCAGGGTTGACAAACGAAATCATCTGTTACAAGCATTTCATTTTTTAAACTTATTTCAACACCAGACTTTTTGTGCGTTCAGAATGCACCATTCAAAGCCACGTCATCATTTTAACCCTTTCTAACTTCATGTGCCCTATTTTTCATGCATTTACTGATTTTTTTGAGCTAAAGTGACACTAAAATTGAAAAGACTACAAAATGAATTGAAAAGGTTGAGAACTTCTATGGTAATCTCATTTCACCCACATAGCATGTTCTCTAAAAGTGTAGAGGGTTACGGCAAAAAAACGGGATCCACTTCATGTTACAAAATGGACAATATCAGTTCGACGAAGTATCAGTGTTTTCGGACAAAAAAACTCATATGTTACAAAGGCATTCATTTTTTTAAACTGATTTCAACTCCAGACTTTTTGTGCATCAGTATGCACCATTCAAAACCAGTATCAATTTTCACCTTTCTGACTTCATTGCTATTTTTTCATTGATTTTACTGAGTTTTTGAGATTAAAATGACCCTGAAATTGAAAAGCACTACAAATGAACTCTGAAAAAGGTAGAAACTTGGCAAGGTTTCATCATTCACCCAAATAGCAGTGCTAAAAAGTGAGAGGGTTACGGCAAAAAAACTGGATCCACTTAAGTACAAAAATGGACAATCTCTTTCGAAGTATCAGGGTTTCAGCGAAAACTCATCTGTTACAAAGGCATTTCATTTTTAAACGTATTCACTCTAACTTTTTGTGGCTTCATACGCACCATTCAAAGAACACGTCATCAATTTCAAACCCTTTCTGACTTCATTGCATTTTTCATGCATTTACTCTTTTGAGCTAAATGACCCTAAAATTCGAAAGCACTACGAAATGAACTATGAATAGGTTGAAACTTGGATGGTTTCATCATTTCACCCACTAGCATGTTCTTAAAAAGTGCTGAAGAGAGGGTTACGGCAAAAACTGGATCCAATCGTTGACAAAAGACAATCATTTCGAAGTATCAGGGTTTCAGGACGGAAAACCACTGTACAAAGGCATTCATTTTTTGAAACTTATTTTTAACTCCAGAGTTTTGTTGCGGTTCAGTATGCACCATTCCAAAGCCAACGTCATCAATTCAATCCTTTAGACTTCATTTGCCTATTTTTCATGCATTTACTGATTTTTGAGCAAAAGGACCCTGAAAAATTGAACAGCATACAAAGAACTCTGAAAGGTTAACTTGGCATGCGTTCATCATTCACCCACATAGATGTTCTAAAAAAGTTGAGAGGGGTACGGCAAAAAACTGGATCAACTTCATGTACAAATGGACAATCTCTTTCGAAGTATCAGGGTTTCAGACGAACGAAAACTCATCTGTTACAAAGGAATCATTTCATTTTTTAAACATATTTCCACTCCAGACTTTTTGTGCTTTCATACGCCCAACATTCAAAGCACGTCAATCAATTTTCAACCCTTTCTGACTTCATTTGCATTTTTTCTGCATTTACTGAATTTTTTTAGCTAAATGACCCTGTGACAATTGAAAAGAACTACAAAGGAACTCTCTGAAAAGGTTGAAAGTTGGCAAGGTTTCAACATTTCACACACATAGCATGTTCTAAAAAGTTGAGAGGTTACGTGCGGAAAATGGATCCACTTCGTGTACAAAATGAGAAATCTCTTCGAAGTATCCAGGGTTTCCAAACGATAAACTCTCTGTACAAGGAATTCATTTTTTTTAAACTTATTTCCAACTCCGACTTTTTGTGCGTTAGTATGAACCATGCAAAGCCACATCATCAATTTTCAACCATTTCTGACTTCATGTGCTATTTTTAAGATCATTTACTGATTTTTTTGAGCTAATGACACTGATGACATTGAGAGAAGAAGCACTACAAAATGAACATGAAGAAAAGGTTTAAAGTTGGCTGGTTTCATCATTTCACCCACACATAGCGCGGTTCTAAACAAGTTGAGAGGGTTACGGCAAAAAAACAAGATCCACTTCGTGTACAAAAATGGAAATCTCTTTCGAAGTATCAGGGTTCAGACGAAAAAAAACTAATCTCTTACAAAGGCATTTAATTTTAAAAACTTATTTAACGCTAGACTTTTTGTGCATTCAATATGCACCATTCAAAGCCACGTCATCTTAACTTTCAACCCTTCTGAATCATTTGCTATTTTTTCATGCATTTACTGATTTTTTGAGCTAAATGACCCTGAATTGAAAAGCACTAAAAAATGAACTCTGAAAAGGTTGAAAAGTTGGCATGGTTTACAAATCCCTTACCCAACCCCACATAGAAGTTTGTAAAAAGTTGAGAGGGTTACGGCACAAACAACTGGATCCACTTGTTGTACAAAAATGGAAATCTCTTTCGAAGTATCAGGTTTTTCAAACGAAAACTCATCTGTTACAAAGGCATTTCATTTTTTAAAACTTATTTTCACCTCCAGACTTTTGTGCGTTCAGAGTATGCACCATTCAAAGCCAAGGTAATCCCAATTTTCAACCATTTCTGGACTTTCACGTTTTGCTATTTTCATGCATTAAGGATTTTTTGAAGCTTAAATGACCCTGTGAAATTGACAAGCACTACAAAATGAACTCTTGAAAAGGTTGAAATGAAAGTTGGCATGGTTTCATCATTTTTCGCCCACATAGCTTGTTATAAAATGTTGAGAGGGTTACGGCAAAAACGGATCCACTCGTGTACAAAATGGAACCAATCTCTTCCGAAGTATTCAGGGTTTCAGACGAAAAATCTCATCTGTTACAAAGCATTTCATTTTTTAAAATTATTTCAACTCCAGACTTTGTGGTTCAGTATGCCCTTCAAAGCCAAGTCACAATTCAACCCTTTAGGACTTCATTGTATTTTCATGCATTTACTGATTTTTTGAGCTAAATGACCCTGAAATGAAAACACTACAAATGAAATCATGGAATCATGGTTGAAACTTGGCATGGTTTCATCATGTCAACCACATAAGCATTGTCTAAAAAGTTGAGAGGGTTACGGCAAAAACTGGTGGATCCATTCATGTACCAAATGACAATCTCTTTCGAAAGATCAGGAGTTTAGTGTTTTAGACTAAAACTCATCTGTTCAAAGGCCTTTCATTTTTTAAACTTATTTCAACTCCAAGACTTTTTGTGCTTTCAATACGCACCATCAAAAGCCACGTCATCAATTGTCACCTGTCTGACTTCATTTGCTATTTTTCATGCATTTACTGATTTTTTTGAAGCCGAAAGACCCTGAAATTGAAAGCCACTACAAATGAACTCTGAAAAAAGTTGAGAAAAGTGCATGGTTTCATCATTTCACCCAACATTAGGATTTCTAAAAGTTTGAGAGGGTGTTACGGCAAAAACTGGATCCACTTCGTTACAAAATGGAAATCCTCTTGCGAAGTATCAGGGTTGCAAACGAAAACTCATATATGTACAAAGGCATTTCATTTTTTTTTAAAACTATTTCAACTCCAGACTTTTTGGGCGTCAGAATGCACCATCAAAGACACGTATCAATTTTCACCCTTTATAACTTCATTTGCTATTTTTCAGCATTTACTGGATGATTTTTTGAGCTAATGACCACTAAATGAAAAGCCAATACAAATGAACTCTGAAAAGGTTGAACTTCTCATGGTATCATCACTTCACCCACATAGCATGTTCTAAAAAGTGTAGAGGGTACGGCAAAAAATGGATCCACGTCATGTACAAAATGGACAATCTCTTTCGAAGTATCAGGGTTTCGGACAAACACTCATCTGTTACAAAAGCATTTCATTTTTTTTAACTTATTTCAACTCCAGACTTTTTGTGCATTCAGTATACACCATTCAAAGCCACGTCATCAATTTCCAACCCTTTCTGACTTCATTTGCTATTTTTCATGCATTTATTGATTTTTTTCAGCTAAATGACCCTGAAATTAAAAAGCACTACAAATGAACTCTGAAAAGGTTGAAAGTTGGCATGGTATCATCATTTCACCCACATAGCATGTGCTAAAATGTTGAGAGGGTTACGGCAGAAACTGGAAGCACTTCATGTACAAAATGGACAATCTCTTTCGAAGTATCAGGGTTTCGGACGAAAACTCATCTGTTACAAAGGCATTTATTGTTTTAAACTTATTTCAACCCCAAATTTTTTGTGCGTTTAGTATGCACCATTCAAAGCAACATCATAAACTTTCAACCCTTTCTGACTTCATTAGCTATTTTTCCTGCATTTACTGATTTTTTGAGCTAAATGACCCTGAAATTGAAAAGCACTAAAAATGAACTCTGAAAGGTTGAAAGTTGGCATGGTATCATCATTTCACCCACATGGCATGTGCTAAAAAGTTGAGAGGGTTACGGCAAAAACTCGATGCACTTCGTGTACAAAATGGACAATATCTTTCGAAGTATTATGGTTTCGGACAAAAACTCATCTGTTACAAAGGCATTTCATTTTTTAAACTTATTTCAACACCAAACTTTTCGTGCGTTCAGTATGCTCTATTCAAAGCCACATCATCAATTTCCAACCCTTTCTGACTTCATTTGCTATTTTTCATGCATTTACTAATTTTTTCGAGCTAAATGACCCTGAAAATGAAAAGCACTACAAATGAACTCTGAAAAGGTTGAAAGTTGGCATGGTATCATCATTTCACCCACATAGCATGTG
>CM022299.1:475415361-475426997 GCA_011799875.1 Thinopyrum elongatum | reverse complement strand
GACTTCATTTATATTTTTATGCATTTTCTGCTTTTTGAGCTAAATGACCCGAAATTGAAAAGCACTACAAAATGCACTCTGAAAGGTAAAGGTGGCATGGTTTATCATTTCACCCACCATAGCATGTTCTAAAAGTTTGAGAAGTTACGGCAAAAAACTGGATCCACTTTGTACAAAAGTGGACAATCTCTTTCGAAGTATCAGGGTTCAGACGAAAACTCATCGTTACAAGGCAATTCATTTTTTAAACTTATTTCCACTCCAGACTTTTTGTGCTTTCAAAACTCACATTCAAAGCCAGGTCATCAATTTCAACCTTGCTGACTTCATTTGCTATTTTCATGCATTTACTGAATTTTTAGCTAACTGACCCTGATTGAAAAGCACTACAAATGAACTTGAAAAGCGTTGAAAGTTTGACATGGTTTCATCATTTCACCCTATAGCATGTTGTAAAAAGTTGAGCGGGTACGGCAAAAAATGGATCCCACTTCGTGTACAAAATGGAAATCTCTTTCGAAGTATCATGTTTCAAACGAAAATCATCTGGTACAAAGCATTTAATTTTTTTAAACTTATTTCAACACCCAGACTTTTTGTTGCGTTAAGTATTGCCACTATTCAAAGCCACATCATCAATTTTCAACCCTTTCTGACTTCATTTGCTATTTTCATGCATTTACTGATTTTGTGAGGCTAAATGAACCTGAAATTGAAAAGCACTACAAAATGAACACTGAAAAGGTGAAAATGAAAGTTGGACTGGTTTCATCATTTCACCCACATAGCATTGTTCTAAAAGTGGGAGGGTTACGGCCAAAAACGGGATCCACTTCGTGTACACAATGGAAATCTCTTTCGAAGTATCAGGGGTTTCAGACGAAAACTCATCTCATACAAAGTCATTTAATTTTGTAAACTTATTCAAATCCAGACTTTTTGGCTTTAAGTATGCACCATTCAATCTACGTCATCAATTTCAAACCCTTTCTGACTTCATTTGCTATTTTTCATGCATTTACTGATTTTTTTAGCTTTAAATGACCCTGAAATTGAAAAGCCCTACAAATGAACTCTGAAAGGTTGAAACTAGGATGGTATCATCATTTCACCCAATATCATGTTTTTAAAAAGTTGAGAGGGTTTCGGCAAAAACTGGATCACTTCATGTACAAAATGGACAATCTCTTCGAAGTAATCAGGGTTTCGGATAAAAACTCATCTTGGGTTCAAAGGCATTTCATTTTTTTAAACTTATTTCACTCCAGACTTTTTGGCTTTTAGTATGCACCATTCAAAGAACGTAATCAAATTTGCAAAAAAAAAAAACCCCCTTTTCATGACTTCATTTGCTATATTTCATGCATTAATGATTTGTTTTGAGCTAAATGACCCTGAAATTGAAAAGCACTACAAAATGAACCTTCTGAAAAGGTTGAATGAAAGTTGGATGGTTTTCATCATTCACCCAACATAGAATTTGTTGTTAAAAAGTTGAGAGGGTTACGGCAAATCTGGATCCACTTCAGTGCTACCCATACCAAATGGAAATCTCCTTTCAAGATCAGGGTTTCAAACGAAAAACTCATCTGTACCAAAGGCATTTCATTTTTTAAAATTATTTCAACTCCAACTTTTGTGCGTTAAGTATGCACCATTCAAGCCACGGTCATCAATGTAACCCTTTCTGAATTCATTTGCTAATTTTTCATGCATTTACTGATTTTTTTTGAGCTAAATGACCCTGAATGAAATTGAAAAGCACTACAAAATGACTCTGAAAAGGTTGTGAAAGTGGCATGGTCATCAGTTCACCCACATAGCATGCGTTATAAAATGTGAGAGGGTTACGGTAAAACTGGATCCCACTTCGTGTACAAACTGGACAATCTCTTCCGAAGTATCAGGGTTTCAGACGGAAAAAATCATTGTTACAAAGGCATTTCATTTTTAAACTTATTTCAACTCAAGACTTTTTGTAGCGTTCAGTTGCACATCAAAGCCACGTCATCAAGTTTCAAACCCTTCGGACTCATTGCTATTACTATCTCGACTCCCCCACCTATCGCTTTCACTTTTCATGCATTTACTTGGATTTTTTTTGAGCGAACATGACCCTGAAATTGAAAAGCCACTACAAATGACTCTGAAAATGGTTGAAACTTGGCAGGTTTCATCATTTCAACCACATAGCATGTTCTACAAAGTTGAGAGGTTACGGCAAAAACTGGATCACTTCATGACAAAATGACAATCTCTTTCGAAGTATCAGGGTTTAGACTAAAACTCATCTGTTACAAAGCATTTCATTTTTTTAAACTTTTATTTCAATCCAGGGGGAAAAAAAACGTTTTTGTGCTTTCAATACGACCATTTCAAAGCCCACGTCATCAATTTTCAAACCCTTTCTGATTCATTGCTCTTTTATGCATTTAATGATTTTTTTGAGCTAAAGACCCTGAAATTGAAAAGCTAACTACAAATGAACTCTGAAAAGGTTGTGAAAGTTGATGGTTTGAAAGTTGGCATGGTTTCATCATTCACCCACATAACCATGTTCTAAAAAGTTGAGAGGGTTACGGGCAAAAAACTGGATCCACTCTGTATGTACAAAATGGAAATCGCTTTCGAAGTTCAGGGGGTTGCCAAACGAAAAAATCATCTGTTACAAAGGCATTTTTCATTTTTTTAAACTCTTTATTTCAACTCCAGACTTTTGTGAGTTCAGAATGCCACCATTCAAAGCCACGTCATCCAATTTCAACCCTCTTCTAACTTTCATTTGCCCCTATTTTTCATGCCTTTCACTGATTTTTTGAGCCTAAATGACACTAAATTGAAAAGCACTACAAATAACTCTGAAAAGGTGAAAACTCTCATGGTATCATCATTTCACCCACATAGCGTTCTAAAAAGTGTACAGGGTACGGCAAAAACTGGATCCACTTCATGTACAAAATGGACAATCTCGTTCGAGTATCAGGAGTTTCGCAGAACGGAAAACTCATCTGCTTTACAAAGGCATTTCATTTTTTTAACTGGATTTCACCTCCAGATTTTTGTGCCTTCAGTATGAACCACCAGTCAAAGCCCACGTCAACAATTTTCAACCCTTCTGGACTTCTTTCTATTTTTCATGCATTTACTGATGTTTTTTTCAGCTAAATGACCCTGAACTGAAATTGAAAAGCACTACAAATGAACTCTGAAAAGGTTGTTGAAACTTGGCAAGGTTTCATCATTTCACCCACATAGCATGTTCTAAAAAGTTTGAGAGGGTTACGGCAAAAAATGGATCCACTTCATGTACAAAATGGACAATCTCTTCGAAGTATCAGGGTTTCAGACGAAAACATCATATGGTTACAAAGGCATTCATTTTTTTTTAAACTTAGTTCCACCCGACTTTTTGTTGCTTTCAATACGAAACCAGTCAAAGCACAAGTCACTCAATTTTCAACCTTTATGATTCATTTGCTATTTTTCTGCAGATTTACTCATTTTTGAGCTAAATGACCCTCTAAAATTGAAAAAGCACACAAAATTGAACTCTGAAAGTTGAAACTTGGCCATGTTTCATCATTTCACCCACTAGCATGTTCTAAAAAGTTGAGCGGGTTGAGGGTTACGGCAAAAAATGGATCCCCAACATCGTGTACAAAATGACAATATCTTTCGAAGTATTAGGGTTTAGGACGAAAACTATATGTTACAAAGGGCATTAATTTTTTTAATTTAAAACTATTTCCACTCTAGACTTTTTGTGCTTTTCACTACGCACCATCAAAAGCCACGTCATCCAATTTTCAAAACCTTCTGCTTCATTTGCTAGTGTCATGCATTAATGATTTTTTAGTAAATGACCCTGAAATTGAAAAGCATACAAATGAACTCGAAAGGTGAAAGTACGTTGCAAGGTTTCATCATTTCACACACTAGCAGTTCTACTAAAAAGTTGAGAGAGAGGGTTACGGAGAAAAATGGATCCATTCGTGTACAAAAGGGAAATCTCTTTCGAAAGGTATCAGGGTTTTCAAACGAAAACTCATCTGGTACAAAGGAATTTCATTTTTTTAAAACTTATTTCAACTCCAGACTTTTTGTGCGTCAGTATGCCACCATTCAAAGCCACAACGCATCAATTTTCACCCTTTCTGATTCATTTCTATTTTTCATGCATTTACTGATTTTTTGAGATAAATGACCCTGAATTGAGAAGCACTACCAAAATGAACCACGAAAACGTTGAAAGTTGGCATGGTTTCAAATTTTCACCCACCATAGCAGGTTCTAACAAACGTTGAGAGTGAGAGGGTTACGGCAAAAAACAAGATCCAATTAGTGTACAAAAATGGAAATCTTCTTTAGAAGTATCAGGGTGTCAGACGAAAAATAATCTCTTACAAGGGCATTTAATTTTTTAAACGTATTCAAACTCCGACTTTTTGTGCATTCATATACCATTCAAAGCCACGTCATCAACTTTCAACCATTTCTGATTCATTATATTTTTTTCATGCCATTTACTGATTTTTTTTGAGATAAGACCCTGAAATTGAAAAGCACTACAAAATAACTCTGAAAAGGTTGAAAGTTGGCTGGTTTCATCATTTCACCCACATAGCATGTTCTAAAAAGTTAGAAGGTTACGGCAAAAAACTGATCCACTTCATGTACAAAATGGAAATCCTTTCGAGTATCGGGTTTCAGCCGAAAAATCATATGTTACAAAGGCAATGTCATTTTTTTAAACCTTTTATTTCAAATCAAGACTTTTGGCTTTCCAATACTACATTCAAACGCCACGTCATCAATTTTCAAACCCTTATGAATTCATTGCTATTTTTCATGCATTTACTGAATTTTTTTTAGCTAAATGACCCTGAAATTGAAAAAGCAACACAAATTGAACTATGAAAGGGTTTGAAACTTGGCATTGGTTCTCATTTCACCCTATAGCATGTTGTAAAAAGTTGAGAGGGTACGGCAAAAAAATGGATCCACTTCGTTTACAAAAGGGAATCTCTTCGAAGTATCACGTTCAAACGAAAAAAACCTCATCTGTTACAAAGGATTTCATTTTTTTAAACTTAATTTCAACCACAAGAATTTTGTGCGTTCCTTGTATGCACTATTCAAAGCCACATCATCAATTTTCAACCTTTCATGACTTCATTGCTATTTTTCATGGCATTACTGATATTTTTTTTTGAGCTTAAATGACCTGAAATGAAAAAGCACTACAAAATGAATATGAAAAGTTGAGGAAAAGTTGGCATGGTGGCATCATTTCACCCACATAGACTGTTCTAAAAGTTGAGAGGGTTACGGCAAAAACTGGATCCCCACTTCGGTACAAAATGAAATCTCTGCGGAAGTTATCAGGTTCAGACGAAAACTCATCTCATACAAAGGCATAATTTTTTTAAACTTATTTCAATCCAGAACTTTTGGTGCTTTCGTATGCACCATTCAAAATCTCGTCATCAATGTTCCAACCCTTTCTTATTAATGTGCTATTTTTCATGATTTCTGTTTTTTTTTTGAGCTAAATGGGACCTGTGAAATTGAAAAGCCCTACAAATGAACTCTGAAAAGGTTGAAACTAGCATGGTATCATCATTTCACCCACTATCATGTTCTACAAAGTTGGAGGTTACGGCAAAAAGGATACACTTAGTGTACAAAATGGACATCTCTTTCGAGTAAGAGTATCAGGGTTCGGAAATATTTTTATAAAAATCATCTGTTACAAAGGCATTTTCATTTTTTTGAAACTATTTTCAAACTCCAGACTTTTTGTGCTTTTCGTAGCCCAATTCAAAGAAACGTCATATTTTCAACCCTTTCTGACTTCATTTGCTTATTTTTCATGCATTTACTGATTTTTTTGAGCTAAATGACCCTGTGAAATTGGAAAAAGCACTACAAAAATGAACTCTGAAAAGGTTATTGATGTGAAAAGGTTGGCATTGTTTCATCATTTAACCCACATAGAATGTTGTAAAAAGTTGAGGGGGTTACGCAACAACTCGGATCCACTTCGTTTACAAATGGAAATCTCTTTCGAAGTATCAGGGTTTCAAAACGACAACTCATCTGTTACAAGGCATTTCATTTTTAAATGTATCAACTCCAGACTTTTTGTGAGTTAAGTATTGCACCATTCCAAAGCAACTTTTGCACCTAATTTTCAACCCTTTCTGACTTTCATTTGCTATTTTTCATGCAATTTACTGATTTTTTGAGCTAAATGATCCTGAAATTGAAAAGCACTACAAAATGAAATTGAAAAGGTTGGAAAGGTTGCATGGTTTCATAGTTCACCAACTAGGTCATGTTCTAAAAGGTTGAGAGGGTTACGGCAAAAACTGGATCCATTCGTGTCCAAAATGGACATCTCTTCCGAAGTATCAGGGTGTCAGACAAAACCTCCATCTGTTTACAAAGGCATTTCATTTTTTAAACTTATTCAACTCCAGACTTTTTGTGAGGTCAGTATGCACCATGTCAAAGCACATCGTCATTCAATTTTCAAACCCTTTTCGGACTTCATTGCTATTTTTCATATGCATTTACGATTTTTTGAGCAAATGACGAAATGAAACGAACACAAATTGAACTCTGAAAATGGTTGGAAATTTGGCATGGTTTCATAATTTCAACCACATAGCATTTTCTAAAAAAGGGTGAGAGGGTTCGGCAAAAAACGATCGGCACTTCATTGTACAAAATGGACATCTCTTTCGAAGTATAGGGTTTTAGACTAAAACTCATCTGTTACAAAGGCATCATTTTTTTAAAACTTATTCAACTCCAGACTTTTGTGCTTTCATACGCACCATTCAAAAGCCCACGTTTCATCAATTTTCACCCTTTCTCACTTCATTTGTATTTTTCATGCATTTACGGATTGTTTTGACCTAAAGGACCTGACCTGAAATTGAAAAAGCCACTACAAATGAACTCTGGAAAAGGTTGATTGAAAGTTGGAATGGTTTCATCATTTCACCCAAATAGGATGTTCTAAAAAGTTGAGCGGGTTACGGAAAACTGGATCCACTTCGTGTGTACAAAATGGACATACTCTTGCGAAGTTATCAGGGTTGACAAACGAAATCATCTGTTACAAGCATTTCATTTTTTAAACTTATTTCAACACCAGACTTTTTGTGCGTTCAGAATGCACCATTCAAAGCCACGTCATCATTTTAACCCTTTCTAACTTCATGTGCCCTATTTTTCATGCATTTACTGATTTTTTTGAGCTAAAGTGACACTAAAATTGAAAAGACTACAAAATGAATTGAAAAGGTTGAGAACTTCTATGGTAATCTCATTTCACCCACATAGCATGTTCTCTAAAAGTGTAGAGGGTTACGGCAAAAAAACGGGATCCACTTCATGTTACAAAATGGACAATATCAGTTCGACGAAGTATCAGTGTTTTCGGACAAAAAAACTCATATGTTACAAAGGCATTCATTTTTTTAAACTGATTTCAACTCCAGACTTTTTGTGCATCAGTATGCACCATTCAAAACCAGTATCAATTTTCACCTTTCTGACTTCATTGCTATTTTTTCATTGATTTTACTGAGTTTTTGAGATTAAAATGACCCTGAAATTGAAAAGCACTACAAATGAACTCTGAAAAAGGTAGAAACTTGGCAAGGTTTCATCATTCACCCAAATAGCAGTGCTAAAAAGTGAGAGGGTTACGGCAAAAAAACTGGATCCACTTAAGTACAAAAATGGACAATCTCTTTCGAAGTATCAGGGTTTCAGCGAAAACTCATCTGTTACAAAGGCATTTCATTTTTAAACGTATTCACTCTAACTTTTTGTGGCTTCATACGCACCATTCAAAGAACACGTCATCAATTTCAAACCCTTTCTGACTTCATTGCATTTTTCATGCATTTACTCTTTTGAGCTAAATGACCCTAAAATTCGAAAGCACTACGAAATGAACTATGAATAGGTTGAAACTTGGATGGTTTCATCATTTCACCCACTAGCATGTTCTTAAAAAGTGCTGAAGAGAGGGTTACGGCAAAAACTGGATCCAATCGTTGACAAAAGACAATCATTTCGAAGTATCAGGGTTTCAGGACGGAAAACCACTGTACAAAGGCATTCATTTTTTGAAACTTATTTTTAACTCCAGAGTTTTGTTGCGGTTCAGTATGCACCATTCCAAAGCCAACGTCATCAATTCAATCCTTTAGACTTCATTTGCCTATTTTTCATGCATTTACTGATTTTTGAGCAAAAGGACCCTGAAAAATTGAACAGCATACAAAGAACTCTGAAAGGTTAACTTGGCATGCGTTCATCATTCACCCACATAGATGTTCTAAAAAAGTTGAGAGGGGTACGGCAAAAAACTGGATCAACTTCATGTACAAATGGACAATCTCTTTCGAAGTATCAGGGTTTCAGACGAACGAAAACTCATCTGTTACAAAGGAATCATTTCATTTTTTAAACATATTTCCACTCCAGACTTTTTGTGCTTTCATACGCCCAACATTCAAAGCACGTCAATCAATTTTCAACCCTTTCTGACTTCATTTGCATTTTTTCTGCATTTACTGAATTTTTTTAGCTAAATGACCCTGTGACAATTGAAAAGAACTACAAAGGAACTCTCTGAAAAGGTTGAAAGTTGGCAAGGTTTCAACATTTCACACACATAGCATGTTCTAAAAAGTTGAGAGGTTACGTGCGGAAAATGGATCCACTTCGTGTACAAAATGAGAAATCTCTTCGAAGTATCCAGGGTTTCCAAACGATAAACTCTCTGTACAAGGAATTCATTTTTTTTAAACTTATTTCCAACTCCGACTTTTTGTGCGTTAGTATGAACCATGCAAAGCCACATCATCAATTTTCAACCATTTCTGACTTCATGTGCTATTTTTAAGATCATTTACTGATTTTTTTGAGCTAATGACACTGATGACATTGAGAGAAGAAGCACTACAAAATGAACATGAAGAAAAGGTTTAAAGTTGGCTGGTTTCATCATTTCACCCACACATAGCGCGGTTCTAAACAAGTTGAGAGGGTTACGGCAAAAAAACAAGATCCACTTCGTGTACAAAAATGGAAATCTCTTTCGAAGTATCAGGGTTCAGACGAAAAAAAACTAATCTCTTACAAAGGCATTTAATTTTAAAAACTTATTTAACGCTAGACTTTTTGTGCATTCAATATGCACCATTCAAAGCCACGTCATCTTAACTTTCAACCCTTCTGAATCATTTGCTATTTTTTCATGCATTTACTGATTTTTTGAGCTAAATGACCCTGAATTGAAAAGCACTAAAAAATGAACTCTGAAAAGGTTGAAAAGTTGGCATGGTTTACAAATCCCTTACCCAACCCCACATAGAAGTTTGTAAAAAGTTGAGAGGGTTACGGCACAAACAACTGGATCCACTTGTTGTACAAAAATGGAAATCTCTTTCGAAGTATCAGGTTTTTCAAACGAAAACTCATCTGTTACAAAGGCATTTCATTTTTTAAAACTTATTTTCACCTCCAGACTTTTGTGCGTTCAGAGTATGCACCATTCAAAGCCAAGGTAATCCCAATTTTCAACCATTTCTGGACTTTCACGTTTTGCTATTTTCATGCATTAAGGATTTTTTGAAGCTTAAATGACCCTGTGAAATTGACAAGCACTACAAAATGAACTCTTGAAAAGGTTGAAATGAAAGTTGGCATGGTTTCATCATTTTTCGCCCACATAGCTTGTTATAAAATGTTGAGAGGGTTACGGCAAAAACGGATCCACTCGTGTACAAAATGGAACCAATCTCTTCCGAAGTATTCAGGGTTTCAGACGAAAAATCTCATCTGTTACAAAGCATTTCATTTTTTAAAATTATTTCAACTCCAGACTTTGTGGTTCAGTATGCCCTTCAAAGCCAAGTCACAATTCAACCCTTTAGGACTTCATTGTATTTTCATGCATTTACTGATTTTTTGAGCTAAATGACCCTGAAATGAAAACACTACAAATGAAATCATGGAATCATGGTTGAAACTTGGCATGGTTTCATCATGTCAATCATTTAACCCACATAGCATGTGCTAAAAAGTTAAGAGGGTTACAGCAAAAACTGGATGCACTTCGTGTACAAAATGGACAATCTCTTTCGAAGTATCAGGGTTTCGGACGAAAACTCATCTGTTACAAAGGAATTTCATTTTTTTTAACTTATTTCAACTCCAGACTTTTTGTTTGTTCAGTATGCACCATTCAAAGCCACATCATAAACTTTCAACCCTTTCTGACTTCATTTGCTATTTTTCGTGTATTTACTGATTTTTTTGAGCTAAATGACCCTGAAATTGAAAAGCACTACAAATGAACTCTGAAAAGGTTGAAAGTTGGCATGGTATCATCATTTCACCCACATAGCATGTGCTAAAAAGTTGAGAGGGTTACGGCAGAAACTGGAAGCACTTCATGTACAAAATGGACAATCTCTTTCGAAGTATCAGTGTTTCGGACGAAAACTCATCTGTTACAAAGGCATTTATTTTTTTAAACTTATTTCAACCCCAAATTTTTTTGTGCGTTTAGTATGCACCATTCAAAGCAACATCATAAACTTTCAACCCTTTCTGACTTCATTAGCTATTTTTCCTGCATTTACTGATTTTTTGAGCTAAATGACCCTGAAATTGAAAAGCACTAAAAATGAACTCTGAAAAGGTTGAAAGTTGGCATGGTATCATCATTTCACCCACATGGCATGTGCTAAAAAGTTGAGAGGGTTACGGCAAAAACTCGATGCACTTCGTGTACAAAATGGACAATATCTTTCGAAGTATTAGGGTTTCGGACAAAAACTCATCTGTTACAAAGGCATTTCATTTTTTAAACTTATTTCAACACCAAACTTTTTGTGCGTTCAGTATGCTCTATTCAAAGCCACATCATCAATTTCCAACCCTTTCTGACTTCATTTGCTATTTTTCATGCATTTACTAATTTTTTCGAGCTAAATGACCCTGAAAATGAAAAGCACTACAAATGAACTCTGAAAAGGTTGAAAGTTGGCATGGTATCATCATTTCACCCACATAGCATGTGATAAAAAGTTGAGAGTTTACGGCAGAAACTGGAAGCACTTCGTGTACAAAATAGACAATCTCTTTCGAAGTATCAGGGTTTCGGACGAAAACTCATCTGTCACAAAGGCATTTCATTTTTTTAACTTATTTTAACTCCAGACTTTTTGTGCATTCAGTATGCACCATTCAAAGCAACTTCATAAATTTCCAACCCTTTCTGACTTCATTTGCTATTTTTCATGCATTTACTGATTTTAATTGAGCTAAATGACCCTGAAATTGAAAAGCACTACAAATGAACTCTGAAAAGGTTGAAAGTTGGCATGGTATCATCATTTCACCCACATAGCATGTGCTAGAAAGTTAAGAGGGTTACGGCCAAAACTGGATGCACTTCGTGTACAAAATGGACAATCTCTTTCAAAGTATCAGGGTTTCGGACGAAAACTCATCTGTTACAAAGGCATTTAATTTTTTTAAACTTATTTTAACTCCAGACTTTTTGTGCGTTCAGTATGCACCATTCAAAGCCACATCATAAA
>CM022299.1:475363182-475378855 GCA_011799875.1 Thinopyrum elongatum | reverse complement strand
CAGAAAGGGGTGGAATTGTGAAGTGTGCTTGAATGGTGCATACTGAATGCACAAAAACTCTAGAGTTGAAATAGAATACAAAGGAATGCCTTGTAACAGAGAGTTTCTTTGAAACACAGATACTTCGAAAGAGATGTCCATTTTGTACACGAAAGTGCATCCAATTTTTGCCGTTTAAACCTCTTACACCTTTTAGCACTGCGCTATGTGGGGGTAGAAATGATGATCCATGCCAGACTTTCAAAACCTTTTCATACGTTCTTTGGTAGTAGCTTTTCAATTTGCAGTGTGATCATTTAGCTATAAAAAAATAATGCTTTAAATGCATAGAAAAATAGCAATGAATCAGAAAGGGTTGGAATTGATGACGTGCTTTGTATGGGTGATACTGAAGCACACACAAAAATCGTAGTTCTGAATAAGTAGTTAAAAAAGGAAATGCTTTGTAAAGAGAGTTTTATCGCGAAACCTGATACTGTCGAAAGAGATTGTCCATTTTACACGAAGTGCATCCACGTTTTTTGCCGTAACTCTGTTCAACTTTTAGCCAAATGCATGGTATGTTGGGAAATGATGATACCATGCAACATTCAACCATTTTAACAAGTTCATTGTAGTGGCTTCAAAAATTTAGGGTGGTGAGCGTAATAAAATCCCAAATAGCAAATGAAGTCCGACAGGGTTAGAAATTGATGACGTGTGGTTTGAATGAGTGCATACTTAAACACGCAAAAAGTACTGGAGTTGAAATAGTTTAAAAAAAATGAAATGCCGGGTTTTGTAACTGATGAGTTGTGTGGTTCGATCTGAGAACCCCGATACTTCGAAAGAGAATTGGCCGACTTTTGCATGAAGTGCTCTCCAGTTTTGCCGTAACCCTCTCACACTTTTCGGGCACAGCTATTAGGTCCTTGAGATAAATGATGATGACCAATGGCCACTCTTCACCTTTCGGTTTCAGTTGTAGGGTGCTTTTTCAAGTTTCAGTGGATCAGTTGCTCAGAAAAAAATATAATGAAATGCATGAAAAATAGAATGAATCAGATGAGGGGGGGAAGGGATTGTGGTTGTGATTGATTGAATGATGTGGACTGGTAATGGGTCTGACTAAACATACCAACACAAAGTTGGAGTTGAAATAATTTAAAATAAATGAAATGCCTTTCTAACAGCATGAGTTTTTCGTCCGAAACCCTGGTAACTGTCGAAAAGAGATTGTCCATTTGTGTACCCTAAAGTGCATCCAGTTTTTGCACGTAACCCTTCCAACTTTTTAGCCACATGCTATGTTGGTGAAATGATGTACCATGCCACTTTCAAACCTTTTTCAGAGTCATTTAGCGCTTTTCAATTTAAGTGGTCATTTAGCCTCAAAAAAACATCAGTTAATGCAATGCAAACATAGCAATGAATCAGAAAGGGTTTGGACATTGGAGACGTTGCTTTGATGGTGCATAACTGAACGCACCCAAAAAGTTGGAGCTTGAAAATAAGTTTAAAAAAATGAAATGCCTTTGTAACAGATGTAGTTTTCGTCCGCAACACTGATACTTCGAAAGAGATGTCCATTTTGTACCGAAGTGGCATCCAATTTTGTGCCGTAACTCTTCACTTTTAGCACTTGCTATGTGGTGAAATGATGATACCACTCAACTTTTCACCCCTTTAAAAGTTCATTTGTAGTGCTTTCAATCATTTGGTGTCATTTAGCTAAAAAAAAAGTAGATGCAGTTAAATAGAAATGAAGTCAGAAAGGGTTGGAAAGTGATGACGTGGTTTTGAATGGTTATACTGAACCACAACAAGTTTGGAGTTTCAAATAAGTATAAAAAAATGAAATGCCTTGTAACAGATGTAGTTGTTCATCGAACCTGTATACTTCGAAAGAGATTGTCACATTTTGTAGACGAGTGCACCAATTTGCCGTAACCCCTCAACTTTTGGCACAAGCTATGTCGGTTGAAAATGATGATACCAATGCCACACAACCTTTCACAGAGTTTCATTGTAGTGCTTTTCAATTTCAGGGTCAGTTAGTCAATAAAACTCTGTAAAGGCATGAAAAAATGCAAATGAAGTAAGAGAAGGGGTTGGAAATTGATGAGATTCTTTGGAAAGTGCATAGAATGGCACAAAAAACTCTAGAGTGAAATAAGTTAAAAAGGAAATGCCTTTGTAACAGATGAGTTTTCCGTCTCGAAACACTGATATTGCGAAAGGATTGGTCCGATTTTGTAACGAAGGGATCCAGGTTTTGCCGTAACCCTCTCAATCTTTTTAAGCACGTGCTATGTGGGTGATAAATGATGATGACCAGCCAACTTTCAACCTTGTTAAAAGTTGCTTTGTGTGCGTTTTCAATTTCAAGGTCATTTACTCAAAAATCATAAATGCCTGAAAAATAGAAAATGAGGTCAAAATTGTTCGAAAATTGATGACGTGGCTTTGAATGGTGTATACTGAACACACAAAAATTCTGGAGTGGAATAAGTTTAAAAAACAATGAAATGCCTGTACAGATGGTTTTCGTCCAAAAAAAAAAAAAACACTAAAAAAAAAGAAACGCTTCATAAAGGATTTCCATTTTGTACACGAACGTGCATCACGTTTTTGCCGTAACCTCTCACTTTAGCACGTGCTATGTGGTGAACAATTATGATACCATGCCCAAACTTCAAAATTTCAGAGTTCACTTTGTAGGTGCTTTTCAATGTTCAGGGTCCATTTAGCTCAAAAAAAAATCAGTAAATGCTTGAAAATAGCAAATGAAGTCAGAAAGGAGTTGAAATTTTTTGATGTGGCTTGGAAGGTTGGCAGAACCTGAACGCGACGAAAGTCTGGAGGATTTAAATTAATTTCAAAAAATGAATTTCCTTTAACAAGTATGAGTTTTTCGTGCGAAACCATGATACTTCGAAAGAGGTTGTTCGCTTTGTACACGGAGTGCATCTAGTTTTGGCCGGAAACCCTGCTCAACTTTTTATAACACATGCTATGTGGGGTAAATAAGAATAACCGTTCCAACGTTCAAACTTTTCAAGTTCATTGTAGTGCATTCTAATTTCAGGGTCCTTCTCAACAAAAAAATCAGTAAATGGCATGAAAATAAGGAAAATGAATGCATAAGGTTGTGAAAATTGATGATGTGGCTTTGAATGGTGCGAACTGAATCCAAAAGTCTAAAGTTGAAATAAGTTTAAAAAAGAAATGATCTTTGTAACAAAAGGAAGTTTTCGTGCCAAACCCCGATAATTCGAAAAGATTGTCCATTTTGTACACGAAGTGCACGCCAGTTTTTTGTGCCGTACCCTCTCAACTTTTTAGCACATGCTATGTGGGGAAATGATGATTAACCAGCCAACTTTCAACCTTTTCAGAGTTCATGACTTGTAGTGGTTTTTCAATTTCAGGGTATTTAGACCAAAAAAATTCAGTAAACTGCGGTGAAAACTTCAAATGAAGTGGAAAGGGTTTTGAAATTGATGAGTCGTGGCGTTGGAGGTTCATACGAAATGGCAAAAAGACTTGGAGTTGCAAATATAGTTTAAAAAAATGAAATGCCTTTTCGTTGTACAGATGAGTTTTCGTCAAAACCCTGTATACTTTAAAGAGAGTCGTCCAGTTTGTACACGAAGTGCATCCAGACTTTTTGTAACCCTCCAACTTTTTAGCACCATGCTTACGTGGGTGAAAAATGAGTTATCCATGCAACTTTCAACCTTTTTCAGAGTTCTTTGTAGTTGTTTCAATTTCAGGGTCATTTAGCTCAAAAATTTCAGTAACACGCCGTGAAAACAGCACAGTGAAGTCAGAAAGGGTGAAGTGGAATGACGTGGCATTGAAATGGTTGCGTAACTGACATTCAAAAAAAGTCTGGAGTTTGCAATAAGTTTGTAAAAATGATTGCCTTGTAAAGATGGATTTCGTCCGAAACCTGAGACTTCAAGAGTATGGTCCATTTTTTACAGAAGTGAATCTCCGGTTTTTGCCATCACCCTCTCACCTTTGTTAGCACATGCCATGGTGGGTGAAATGATGATTAACCATGCATTCAACTTTCAACCTTTTCAAAGTTCATTGTAGTGCTTTATCAATTTCGGGTCATTTAGCTCAAAAAAATCATATAAATACACCCAAAAATCAGCAAATGAAGTCATAAGGGTTGAAAGTTTATGATGTGACTTTGCAAGGTTCATCACTGAACGCACACAAAAAGGTCGGAATTGAAAGTTTTTAAAAAATGAACTGCCTTTGTAACAGAATGAGTTTTTCGCGAAACCCTGATTATCTTCTGAAAGGATTGTCCATTTTGTACACGAGTGCATCCAGTGTTTTGCCGAAACCCTTTAACTTTGTTAGCACATTCCGCTATCATGGTGTTGAAATGAGATATCATGCCCTTTTAACCTTTCAGAGTTCATTTGAGTCGCTTTTCAACTTTCAGGGTCATTTAGCTCAATATAAATCTATATATGCATGAAAATCAGAGCAAAATGAAGTCAAAGGGTTGGAAAAGTGTGAGATGAAGTGCGTTGAATGGTGCATACTGAATGCACAAAAATCTAGAGTTGAAATAAGTTTAAAAATGGAAATTGCCTTTGTAACAGATGAGTTTTCGTCGACACAACTGATATTTCGAAAAGAGATGTCCAGTTTACACAAGTGCATCCAAGTTTTGCCGTAACCCTCTAACTTTTAGCAATCGTTAGTGGTGAAATGATGATACCATGCCAACTTTAAACCTTTTAAAAGATTCATTTATGCTGTTCATTGAGGGTCTTTAGCTAAAAAAATAGAAATGCCTGTAAATAGAAAGTCAAGAAAGGCTTGGAAATGATGACGTGGCTTTGAATGGGTATACTGACACCAAAATAGACTGGAGTTCAAATAAGTATAAAAAAATGGAAAATGCCTTTGTAGATGAGTTTTCGGTCCGAAACCCTATACTCTTCGAAAGTAGATGTCCCATTTTCGTACACGAAGTGCATCCGTTTTTGCCGTAACCCTTCACTGTTTTAGCACAGCTATGTGGGTGAATATAGACCATGCCACATTTAACATTTTCATAGTTCATTTGTGTGCTTTTCAATTTCAGGTCCATTTAATGCTCAAAAAAGTAAATGCTAAAATATGAAGTCAGAAGGTATGAAATTGTCTTAGACTGGTTCTGTTAATGGTGCATACTGAAACACGCACTAAAAGTCTGGTTGAAATAAGTTTTAAAAATGACATCCTTTTGTACATATGATTTTTTCGTCGAACACATGATACTTCGAAAGAGAGTTGTCCATTTGTACACGAAGTGTCCGTCTTATTTGGGCCGTAACCTCTCAAACTTTGTACACACATGCTATTGTCCGTGTGAAATAAATGATACCATGCCGAACTTTCAACTTTTCAGATGTCATTTGTTAGTGCTGTTCAATTTCCGGGTCATTTATCTCAAAAAAAATTCATAAATGCATGCAAATAGCAAATGAAGTCCAGAAAGAAAGGGTTGAATATTGATGGTGGCTTTGAATGTGAGCATACTGAAACACAAAACAGTCTGAGTTGAAATAAGTTTAAAAAAATGAAATGCCTTTGTAACAGATGATTTTCGTGCCACACCCTGGACTTCGAAAGAGATGTACCATTTGTACACTAAGTGCATCCAGTTTTTGGCCGTAACCCTCTCAACTTTTTAGCACACATGCTACTGTGGGTGATAATGAGTGATACCAATGCACTTTCAAACTTTTTCAGAGTTCATTTGTAGCTGCTTTTCATTTCGGTTATTTAGATCCAAAAAAATCAGTAATGCCGTGAAAATAGCAATGAGTCCAGAAAGGGTTGAATTGATGACGTCGCTTGAATGGTCATACTGAATGCACAACAAGCTGGAGTTGAAATAAGTTTAAAAAATGAAAAGGCCTTTGTATAACGATGAGTTTTCGTCCAAAACCCTGAACTTCGAAAGAGATGTCCATTTTACACAAAGTGCATCCAATTTGTGCCTGTACCCTCTCAACTTTTTAAGCCTATGCTACGTGGGTGGAAAATGATGTATCCCATGCCAACTTTCAACCCTTTAAAGTTCAGATCTGTATGTTTTCAATTTGAGTGGTCATTAGCTCAAAAAATTCAGTAAAACGCCTAAAAAAATTTAGCAAATGAAGTCAGAAGAGGTTTGGAAGTTGATGACGATGGCCTTGAAGGTGCGTACTGAAATCCACAAAAAAGTGCTGAGTTGCAAATTAAGTATAAAAAAAAATAATTGCCTTTGTAACAGATGAGTTTCTCGTCCGAAACCCTGCAACTCAAAGAGATTGTCCATTTTGTGACAGAAGTGATCCAGTTTTTGCCGTAACCTCTCAACTTTGTACACAGCTAATGTGGTTTGAAGATGATACCATGCCACCTTTACAACCCTTTTTGTCAGAGTTCATTTGTAAGTGCTTTTCAACTTTCAGTGGTCATTTAGCCTCATAAAAAATCATGTATACAACTGAAAATAGCAATGAGTCATAAAGGGTGAACATTATGATTGACTTTGAAGGCATACTGAAGGCACAAAAACGTCTGGTATGAAAAGTTAAAAAAGTGAATGACTTTGTAACAATGAGGTTTTTCGTCCGAACCCGATACTTCACTTCGAAAAGATTGTCCATTTGTACACAACGTGCATCCAGTTTTGCCAACCTCTTAACTTTTTAGCACTGCTATGAGGGTGAAATGAATGATACCATGTGCCAACCTTTCTAACCTTTTACAGATTCATTTGTTAGTGCTTTCAATTTCACAGGGTCATTTAGCTCAAAAAAACTGTAAAGCCTGAAAATAAAAATGATCAGAAAGTTTAGAAATGATGACAGTTGCTTTGAATGGGATACGAAAGCCACAAAAACTCTAGGAGTTGAAATTAGGTTACAAAAAATGCAATGCTTTGTAACATGATTTGTCGTCCGAAACAACTGATACTTCGAAAAGATCTGTCCATTTTGTTACACGAAGTGTGCCATCCAAGTTGCCGTAACTCTCTACTTTTTACAGTGAATGCTATGTGGGTGAAAATGATGAACCAATGCCAACTTTCACAACCTTTTAAAAGTTGCATTTGATAGTGTTTTCATCGAGGTCATTTAGCTAAAAAAAATCAAGTAAATGCCTGAAAAATAGCAAATGAAGTCAGAGGAGGGTTGACAATTTTTGAGTCTGGCTTTGGATGCATATGAACGCACACGAAAGTCTGGAGTTAAAATAAGTTTGAAAAAAAGAAATTGCCTTCTGTACATGAGAGTTGGTGCGACGAAACGATGATACTTCGAAAGAGTTGTCCATTTTCTACACGAAGTGCATCTCAGTTGTGTTTGTCCGTAACCCTTCAACCTTTTTAGCACATGCTAGTGGGTGAAATGATGATACCGTTGCCACATTCAACCATTCAGAGTTCATTTGTAAGTGCTTTCAATTTCAGGGTCATTTAGTCAAAAAAATCAGTTAAATGCATGAAAATTAGCAAATTGTAACACCCCCGGTGGTAGCCACAGTAATTCCCATTTTGAGAAGCCAAGTCAGCAGGATATCAGTGAATGATTCATCATTAAAATCAATTGCATTTCAACTCCTAACCCTCAATTCAAATTTAAATGAAAGTGGAAATAAAAGTGTCCAAAATAGAAAACTTAAATTGGTTCATTAAATAGCAAATAAAACAGAGACCAATTCTAAATTGAAACCAACATCATTGGAGTTGGGTAAGGGATCTCAAAATCTTCAAACAGCCGACTAAAACAATATTTACTAAACATTTATTAATCTAAGTTAAGTATGTGGAATGATGTTTTGCCCAAAAAAGCTAATTTTAGGTGTGAGGGAATAATAAGCACTGGTAGTTATAGGAACAGGTCACATGTTTTACAAAATTTCAATTGGAGCCATAACTATTTACAAAACAGGGGGAGGATAAATGAAAAGAGAAAAGAAAAGAAAAAGAAAAGCCCCCCCCCAACCCGGAACCATCTGGGACGTGTCAGCTGGCCACCAGGCACCAAACACCAGGCGGCCCTTCCCACGGGCCGGCCCACCCAATCCCCTATCCCCTCACTCCCCGTAAACCCTAGCCCACCGACAACCCACACCCCCCACCGAACGAACTCCCTCTCCTCTCTCCGTTCCTCTCGATCCAGATCGGGGGAACTGGGCCCCGACGCCGCCGTCGCCGCCCGCAGGGCCTCGTCCTCCTCCGCGGAGTCACGTCGCCCGGGCCGTCCCTCACGGCCTCCTGATTCTCCCTCCTGCGACCGCGCGTTCTTCCCCGAGAACCCCGCGCGATCCTCATTGGACGTAGCCGTCGACGCCGCCGTCCCCGTCTCTCATCGAAGGGCCATCCTACCGAGCCTCGCCTGCGCTACATCTACAACGGGGGTGAGCCCTGGCCGCTGCCTCCCTCGTCTCCTCCCCCGCCCCCGTGCACCACCTCGCGAGCGAGCGCGCCTGGATCGTGTCCCGCCACCGCGTGGCCACGCACCTCGCACCACGGGCGCGCAGCCTCCCTCGCCTCCCTGCTCGCCCCCCTCGCTACGGACGCCCTGCCCTCACAAGCGCGTGGCGCTAGCACCTCCCCCGGCGCCGTGTGCCCACTGCACGTCGCTGTGCCCGTGCAGCCCCCTCCCCTGAGTGCCTTCGCCGCCGGCCACGGCCTCGCCTTGGCTATGCGAGACCGCCACGGCCCCCCCCCCAACACCCGCGCGCCGTCGCCGTTCCCGTCGTCCTCTCATACTACCGACCGCGCCGTGCCAGAGCCCGCCCGTTTCGCATCGCCCGTCCGGCCCCCCCCCCCCCCCCCCCCCTCGTCCAGCCCGCACCCCGGCCCGTTCCCCGCTTGGCCTCTGTGCCACCGCACAGCAGGGGCCAACCAGCCCCAAAACGTTAAAAAAAAATAGATTATTGATTAATAAAAATAAAAAATAAAAATAATTTAAACTAATTAATAAGTAATTAGTTAATTAATCCTGATTAGGTTTAATTTATTAAAGTAGTAGGTAATAAAACAGTATTTAAATTAGTTAATCATTAATTAACCTACAGGCACTATGACAGGGGGGACCCACTGGTCCTGACGTCATGCGACGTCAGCAGACACTGTTTCGGGTAATGTTAATTTTAAATAATTAATTAATTACCAGAAATAATAAAAACTTTAGCAAAATCATTATAAAATAATCCGGACTAGATCGAAAAACTGTACATGAAAGTTGCTCAGAACGACGAGACGAGATCTGAATACGCCCCGGTTTGTTGTCCCGTTCAAGCGTCCCTAAACTATCGGACTTGAACAGTTTCCCTGCCTATTCCTCGTCTGCAATTCCAAAAGACCCGGGAAATATCGTCAGATATTTCTCCGCTCCGTTGTACGGTGATGCTGCGTTAGACTACACCTAGCACCCCGTGTATCGTATTTTGTCATGACGCAGTTTGCTATATATTATACTGTTCCTCCCCCTTTCTCTCCGATAGCCCCCGACCTTGACGGTCCCGAGCCCGAAGCAGCTCGGATCCCGCAAGACACCATAGACGACTTGCACCTGCCGCCGAGCAAACCAGGAAAGCCCCTCCCTGAGCATAACGATATCGCCCATTCTAAATTCTCATGCACTGCATTGAGAATTACTGTGCTGTGCTTTTTACCATTCGATGCAGAGCTGTCATTGTAACCTACTGTTGATAATACCACATATCCTAAACTGTGTTGAGTCTAGGCTGGGTAGAGACCTATCATTGGACCCCACTATCCCGACTGCGCGGGGATCGTCAGAGACCCGAGCAATGGGATGAAGACCAGGACCCGACACCGCACATCACCCCCCCTTAGTTTAAGACAATGCAGCGTCCTATCGAGTGCGAGGTGAAACTCTTGTAGCAACTTCTGATGTTTAAACCTCGGTAGAGTCGCTCTTCGGAATGGTTCATCGAGGGTGATCTCCTTCACCGCTTTTAAGGGGATAAACGAAGCTGTCCTACAACACCTCAAGGTGGACCCCAGTGAGGTTGATTCTCCTAGTTCACCTTGACGGTATTACAATCGAGTGGAATTCAATGAGGGTGATACCTCGGATTCCCCTGATGTATGGACACAAGGATAATTGGACGCTTAAAGTTACTTGGAAAGCGGAGTCGGACCCTGAGGGGGGGTACCCGATTGATGTGAAGGCGGGTTGACATGTGTGGTTTGCCACGAGTGGTGAAGTACGGAGGCGCGGTCAGGGCATTCTTAACCCTGACGCAAGTCCTTCGAGACGGGGGCGACGGGGGTCAATCTTTCGTGAGGTCTTGCTCGTTACCGCAGCCCTAGTCCAACGATTTGGATATTTGATCCGAGCAGACTCTGGTCCTGATAGCACTAACCATCACGTGGGGCATTAGTAGGGCAGTTCGCGATTGCATCAGCCGAAAAGCTCTGTCAGATCGTAAAGTTCAGCAGTGCGGCATGGAGTGATTGAGGCGCAATTTCGGGGTGCTTGGATCTGGGCCATGTACGCAACGACCCGGAGGCGAGGGGCGAGAGGCACAAGATACCCCTGCGCTTAGGTGTGGCACCGGGCGGGGACCTCTTGCTGAGTTGTAGGTGAGTGTGCAGTGTGTCGTTGGCAGAGGCCGGCAGGCCCAGGAAAGGGGGTCCGGCCGAAGTTAACGAGCGTGTTGGGTAAGTTGGTGAACCCATGCAGGGAAGAACATTTCTATGAATAGACGGTCCTAGTAAGGGACACCTCGGGTTGTACCTGATTTGCTATTACAATTTAGAAATGGGTGGTACCTGTGCATGAGGCACTGATATATGCTCTGGGATTGCTTCTCGCAGGGGAGGAATAGAGAAAGGGATCTCAGGACGAGGTGATGAATGATGGCTCTGGGATTGATTCTCGCAGGGGTCGAGGAAAGGATCTCTGGGTGAGGTTGATATTATTTAATGCTACATGAATGTATGTTCTACTCTCTGCTAATGACCTGCAAGATCGCTGGAAGATGCTAGTCGTAGATAGGACTAGGCCTCTCTCTATTCGGAAGTCTGCAGCCCAGTCCACATATACAGCCTCCCCTGATAATGTTGCATATTAGGTAGATCCTGGCTGTGGTACTTCAGAGTACTCACGGTGTGCTTGTTTTCTTTTTCGTCCCCATATAGTTGACGTGACAGAGAGGAGCCCATCGAGGACAGGAGCCCCGACGATCGATACTACTACTACCAGAGGATGGATACTCTCGAGTTGACTGACGACAGGAGTAGGATCGGAGGGTCCCAGGCAGAGGACGATTCGCCTTTCGATCGTAGTGTTTTATTTTGCCCCGCCTTCTAATAAAGGCCTTTCTGTTTATTTATATCTGTTACTCAGATATCTGATGCTTCCGCTGACGCTTGTTAGCAAAGCTTATGTATTCGAAGCCCTCGAGGCACGGCTTGTAATATAAAGATTGGAGGACTTCTATTTAGTTTTAGAGTTGGTTGGAATCTTCCGTGAGTCTAGCTTGATCGTGTGCATGTGCGGGTATGATTAGTGCGACGATCGGCGGGGGCGTCACACAAAATGAAGTCAGAAAGGGTTGAAATTCTGATGTGGCTTGAAATGTGCATACTGAATGAACCAAACAAAAGTCGAGAGTTGAAATAAGTTTTAAACAATACTGAAATGCCGTTGTAACAAATGGAGTTTTCGTGCCAACCTGATACTTCGAAAAGAGTTGTCCATTTGTACAACGAAGGCATCCAGTTTTTGCCGTAACCCTATCACTTTTTTAGCAAATGCTATGTGGGTGTGAAATGATTGATACCAGCCCCAAAATTTCAAACCTTTCAGAGTTCATTGTAGTGCTTTTCAATTTGCAGGGTTATTTGACGCAAAAAAATCAGTACATGCGTTTGAAAGCGTTGGAAAAATAGAAAATGAAGTCGAAAGGGTGGAAATTGATGACGTGGATTGGGATGGCCATACTGAATGCACAAAAAAGACTGGAGTTGAACAGTTTAAAAAATGAAATGCATTTGTAACAGATGAGTTTTCGTCCAAACTTTGATACTTGAAAGCGATGTCCAGTTACACGGAAGTGGCAATCCAGATTTGTTTGTAACCCTCGCACACTTTTTAGCCCATGCTACGTGGGGATTGAAATGGATGATACACCATGCCAACTTTCAACCTGTCAGAGTTTCATTTGTAGTTGTTTTTCATATTAAGGGTCATTTATGCTCAAAAAAATTTCAGGCAAACGCATGAAAACTGCAAATGCAAGTCAGAACGGGTTGGAAGGTGATGACGTGGCATTTGAATGGTGCGTACGAATGCACAAAAGAGTCTGGCAGTTGCACATGCATAAGTTTAAAAAAATTGAATTGCCTTTGTAATAGTTACGGCAAAAACTGGATGCACTTCGTGTACAAAATGGACAATCTCTTTCGAAGTATCAGGGATTCGGACGAAAACTCATCTATTACGAAGGCATTTCATTTTTTTAAACTTATTTCAACTCCAGACTTTTTGTGCGTTCAGTATGCACCATTCAAAGCCACGTCATCAATTTCTAACCCTTTTTGACTTTGTTTGCTATTTTTCATGCGTTTACTGATTTTTTCCAGCTAAATGACCCTAAAATTGAAAAGCACTACTAATGAACTCTGAAAAGGTTGAAAGTTGGCATGGTATCATCATTTCACCCACATAGCATGTGCGAAAAAGTTGACAGGGTTACGGCGAAAACTGGATGCACTTCATGTACAAAATGGACAATCTTTTTCGAAGTATCAGGTTTTCGCACAAAAACTCATCTGTTACAAAGGCATTTCATTTTTTTAACTTATTTCAACTCCAGACTTTTTGTGCATTCAGTATACACCATTCAAAGCCACGTCATCAATTTCCAACCCTTTCTAACTTCATTTGCTATTTTTCATGCATTTATTGATTTTTTTGAGCTAAATGACCCTGAAATTAAAAAGCACTACAAATGAACTCTGAAAAGGTTGAAAGTTGGCATGGTATCATCATTTCACCCACATAGCATGTGCTAAAAAGTTGAGAGGGTTACGGCAGAAACTGGAAGCACTTCGTGTACAAAATGGACAATCTCTTTCGAAGTATCAGGGTTTCGGACGAAAACTCATCTGTTACAAAGGCATTTCATTTTTTTAAAGTTATTTCAACTCCAGACTTTTTGTGCATTCAGTATTTACCATTCAAAGCAACTTCATCCATTTCCAACCCTTTCTGACTTCATTTGCTATTTTTCCTGCATTTACTTATTTTTATTGAGCTAAATGACCCTGAAATTGAAAAGCACTACAAATGAACTCTGAAAAGGTTGAAAGTTGGCATGGTATCATCATTTCACCCACATAGCATGTGCCTAAAAGTTAAGAGGTTTACGGCAAAAGCTGGATGCACTTCATGTACAAAATGGACAATCTCTTTCGAAGTATCAGGGATTTGGACGAAAACTCATCTGTTACAAAGGCATTTCATTTTTTTAAACTTATATCAACTCCAGACTTTTTGTGCGTTCAGTATGCACCATTCAAAGCCACATCATAAACTTTCAACCCTTTCTGACTTCATTTGCTATTTTTCATGCATTTACTGATTTTTTGAGCTAAATGATACTGAAATTAAAAAGCACTACAAATGAACTCTGAAAAGGTTCAAAGTTGTCATGGAATCATCATTTCACCCACGTGGCATCTGCCAAAATGTTGAGAGGGTTACGGCAAAAACTGGATGCACCTTGTGTACAAAATGGACAATCTCTTTCGAAGTATCAGGGTTTCGGACCAAAACTCGTCTATTACAAAGGCAATTCATTTTTTTTACTTATTTCAACTCCAGACTTTTTGTGCATTCAGTACGCACCAATCAATGCCACGTCATCAATTTCCAACCCTTTCTGACTTCATTTGCTATTTTTCAGGCATTTACTGATTTTTTTGAGCTAAATGACCCTTAAATTGAAAAGCACTACAAATGAACTCTTAAAAGGTTGAAAGTTGGCA
Source organism: Thinopyrum elongatum (assembly GCA_011799875.1). Classification (NCBI taxonomy): domain Eukaryota; kingdom Viridiplantae; phylum Streptophyta; class Magnoliopsida; order Poales; family Poaceae; genus Thinopyrum; species Thinopyrum elongatum. The sequence goes on along the minus strand of CM022299.1, from coordinate 475,364,838 downwards.
TGGTATCATCATTTCACCCACGTAGCATGTGCTAAAAAGTTGAGAGGGTTACGATAAAAATTGATGCACTTCGTGTACAAAATGGACAATCTCTTTCAAAGTATCAGGGTTTTGGACGAAAACTCATCTGTTACAAAGGCATTTCATTTTTTATATCATATTTCAACTTCGATCTTTTTGTGCATTCAGTATGAACCATCCAAAGCCACGGATTCAATTTCCAATCCTTTCTGACTTCATTTGCTATTTTTCATGCATTTACTGATTTTTTGGAGCTAAATAACCCTGAAATTGAAAAGCACTACAAATGAACTCTGAAAAGGTTGAAAGTTGGCATGGTATCATCATTTCACCCACATAGCATGTGCTAAAAAGTTCAGAGGGTTACGGCAAAAACTGGATGCACTTCGTGTACAAAATGGACAATCTCTTTCGAAGTATCTGGGTTTCGCACGAAAACTCATCTGGTACAAAGGCATTTCATTTTTTTAATCTTATTTCAACTCCAGAATTTTTGTGCGTTCAGTATGCACCATTCAAAACCACATCATAAATTTTCAACCCTTTCTGACTTCATTTGCTATTTTTCATGCATTTACTGATTTTTTTGAGCTAAATGACCCTGAAATTGAAAAGCACTAAAAATGAACCCTGAAAAGGTCGAAAGTTGGCATGGTATCATCATTTCACCCACATAGCATGTGCTAAAAAGTTGAGAGGGTTACGGCAAAAACTGGAAGCACTTAGTGTACAAAATGGACAATCTCTTTCGAAGTATCAGGGTTTCGGACGAAAACTCATCTGTTACAAAGGCATTTCATTTTTTAAAACTTATTTCAACTCCAGACTTTTTGTGTGTTTAGTATGCACCATTCAAAGCCACGTCATCAATTTCCAGCCCTATCTGACTTCATTTACTATTTTTCATGCATTTATTTATTTATTTGAGCTAAATGACCCTGAAATTGAAAAGCACTACAAATGAACTCTGAAAAGGTTGTAAGTTGGCATGGTATCATCATTTCACCGACATAGCTTGTGCCAAAAAGTTGAGAGTGTTACGGCAAAAATTGGATGAACTTCGTGTACAAAATGGACAATCTCTTTCGAAGTATCAGTGTTTCGAATGAAAACTCATCTGTTACAAAGGCATTTCATTTTTTTATACTTATTTGAACTCCAGACTTTTTGTGTGTTCAGTATACACCATTCAAAGCCACGTCATCAATTTCCAACCCTTTCTGACTTCATTTGCTATTTTTCATGCATTTACTTATTTTTTTAGCTAAATGACACTCAAATTGAAAAGCACTACAAATGAACTTTTAAAGGGTTGAAAGTTGGCATGGTATCATTATTTCACCCACATAGCATGTGCTAAAAAGTTGAGAGAGTTACGGCAAAAATTGGATGCACTTCGTGTACAAAATGGACAATCTCTTTCGAAGTATCAGTGTTTCGGACGAAAACTCATCTGTTACAAAGGCATTTCATTTTTTTAAACTTATTTCAGCTCCAGACTTTTTGTGCGTTCAGTATGCACCATTCAAAGCCACGTCTTCAATGTCAAACCCTTTCTGACTTCATTTGCTATTTTTCATGCATTTACTGATTTTTTTTGAGCTAAATGACCCTGAAATTGAAAAGCACTACAAA
>CM022299.1:475330085-475362957 GCA_011799875.1 Thinopyrum elongatum | reverse complement strand
AATACGAAAGCGGAAAGAGAGAGTTCTGTTGCGAGTTCTTCTCTTCTTTTTCTTATTCTTCTTCTTCTCTTCTTCTCTTCTCTTACCTATTCTTACTTTTCTTCTAGATCCTTTGAGTTCGTTCATCTGTATATTGGTCATTTGTGGACACATCGAGCTAATTTGTCATGACATGGACTAATAGGCTACTACGAAATAAAACTCGCACCAACGTTATCGCCACGGAGGTGAGGGTACCGGTCTGTTTGCTTCGGCCAGTGCCGACTCCTGCAGGTAGAAGGGCCTGTCGGGGGTCCACCGAGGCCAGACGGGTGGAAGCAATCGTTTATGCTTTTCCCGGGAAGCATATCTGACCCAAAGTATCATTTCCAATGTTCTCGTTAGCATGATGCAACATATTTGACTACGTCACGTACGACCATTCAATCAAACTCACCGTGTCGTCGCCGGAGCAACTGTGGGCACGGCGGAGGTGTCTGACGCTTTCTCGCACATGCTCTGCTGATCTGGACATGGCAAACTGGCGCACTGGAGCTGGCTCGTATCTTTACCTGATTAGTTTTGTTGGGCCATCAAACGTCAGGTGTTCAAGTGTTTGGACAACTCTACCTTTTCATGAAGTTCTTCTGTCTTTCCCTGAACTTATGGTGGATGATCCAGAAAACGTCCTGATTTGCAAGTCAAAGCGAACTATACTTGTGCCCTGCGGTCGCCAACGAGACCAATATCTCCTTGCATGTGGGGCACGAGTAACTTCCATGCACACCACCAGCCAACGAATAGCGGCATACTGGCCGGCAATTTTCATGAAAAGCGCTATGTACATGTACGCAGCACGGCATTATGAAGTTCTGTTTTCTAAAAAATGGCGAATCGGAATGGTCTTGAACCCATTAATCACAAGTCTCTTGTAATTCGTCCTTAGCGGCGGCATGTACACTTCAATATTGCTTCCCCCTCTATCACCAGATTTGGGCCCTGGAATTATCACGTCTAGGAAATGTGTCTTTCTTTGCATAATCTGTCCGGGGGGTGGATTGAAGTGGAATGACAAACAACACGGGCCACAACTGATTGGGGGGTTGGCCGTCTTACCATACACACTGAACCCTCCTGGGCGGACGGGCGTGACTCGATGATGCCCTGGGCTCGTGCCCGTTTTTCCGTTATGTAATGCATCCGAAGCATCTTCCACGCGATCCCATCCGATGTGTGCACCATCTCACCTTCCACTGCATCACTTCGGTTTCTTTGCCCGTTTGGTGCCATGTCATAGTCGGGCCGTCTCTTTGACCATGAAAAGACGTGAAGTCTTGGTACAGATTGGTCACATAACACGAGAACATTAACGGATTTTGGGCTGCGTCTCTCACCCCTACCATTGTCACCAAACATCCCTTGCATTGACTCTCAAATGGGACAATAGGGTTGCAGATAGTCCTCATACTGGTGCCTAATAAGACACCGTCCTTCTCACGAGTCAGGTATCTCTCATAGGGCACTCTTAAGAGCAACTAGGATTTTGTCTGACGGTACAGAGGTTTGAGTAGTCACATAAAGCCTGTGGGTGAGAAATCGTCCGAATTACTGTCATCCTCGCATCGTAGCAGTTCTCTACCCAATTTAACTGAGGCCTTCAAAGCCATGACGTTGTGAGATGGCATCCGCTGACAAAGCTCATTGTTCTTCTTTGGCGAGTGACGTTTTGAGGATCCAACATTTCCGTGGAAGGCCTTTAGTCACAGATTCCTCCATCTCTCGCCGGTCCCGCGCATCGTCAAGTCTTGCACCATGTCTTCCATCCCGGTACCATGCTCGTCGGTGCACACTGAAACCCCGTCATGTCTGGGCACTTGGGCAACTCACCAGAAGTGATCCCAGACCGTGTAACCAGCGTAAAAACCAAACTTCTGCAGGTGTTTACGATCATTTCCAAAGCTCTTCCCTCTTATACAGTTGTCCGGGCATCCGGACACAGGGGCACCCGAGCTTAATCTCTGGTCCATTAAGCAAATGCGCTCTAACAACTCTTTGGTTTATTGTGTCACCATTCACCGGGTCCAGGACCTTCTTCTGACTAGTGTAACCGGGTACATCCACGCGCTATCAGCTCATGAGTGTGGACTTCCTAACTAGACAGACATAAGATATAACATCAGACCGCAACCAGATCCATTATTCATGGAGTTTGTACCAGTTTCTATGCCGTCCATCACGGAAGCGGAACATACATGCTAATATGTAAGATAGGTCCTAATCCCACCTGATAGGGGTAGATTGAGTTTTTTTCCCAGCTCTGCTCCGGGATCACGCCCGACCAAAATTCGGCCGCACCTCCCCCTGTTCTCCCTGATACCGTCTCGGCAAATAAAGCCAGAGAGAATGTGTACCGCTGAGGAACCACAGGGAGGGCAGCTGACGGAAAATTCTGCATGGCGGATCCCAGGGAGCAAGCATATAGGAAGACGAACCCAATCTGACACATACTCTGGCTGTCCATTTATAGACGTAATGGACAATTGCGAAAAGAACACGATATGGAAAGTGCAATGCAATTCATATTTATAGATGTAAACCCTTTCGAACGGATAATAGCGGCATAGTGTTAACATACTGATACGTGACGGCCTATAGCTAGCTAGTTTCATTGTCACGAAGACCGGAATATAGCACCTTAGGGGGGAGGATGAGATTTCATTTGTGCTCACCAGTGAAGTGGCAAGAGGGCGGAGTCTCGGTCTGAACGCACGGGGAGTGTCGTCAAACAACGCACAAACCCTTGCAGCGAAGCGAAACAACTTGTCACATTTAAATCCACCGGATGACACAATATATAGATGTTTTGCATAGCAAATCGAAAAATACCATAACCTAAACTCATATTCACACATATAGACCCCTGTGGGTCGGGTCGGGGCAGGTTCTGGTTTGGTTTCCCAGGGTGTAGGTTTCTATCCAAGGGTATTTCAGCGGAGAGGATTTCCCGTATGTCGGGTCGAGAGTCAGGTGTGTCGATCAGGGTGTGGGGGTTGGTGTCGGCGGTCAGGGTCAGGGTGTGAAATTTCTGATAGCAAGACATAACTCAAGTGAAACAATACATCATTGTATCCCAAGTTGAAAACGTGCAACTAACAGACGAGGTAACGTTCCTTTGCGAAATCTTATCTTGAAGGCGTATATAGCAGTCATCATCCCCCTTTGCAAATATTTGCTCGGCATCAGTAATGTATTTGTCAGTGTAGCACACGATCAGCAGTACTGCAGTAGCAATACTAACATTAGAGCAAGCGATGCCAAAAATGTTCAATCTAACAAAAATTTTAACACCCACGCAAGGCAGGTATCAGTCATGTAGTCACATGGCACATGCCAGATGATCCTTTCTGTGAGTGAGTGCTCTGTCCATTACCATCCACTCTTCAGTGCGGCTCCTTGCTGCGGCAGACGCGGTGGCTGGACATGCATAGTCCGCGGAGACCAGAGGAGTAGTTCCTGACCCGTAGCAGCGCCGCGTGCAACAGTAGACCGCAGCCCGTCCGAGGATAGCCGGAGGAGAGGGAGATCGGCGGACGTCGCGTCATGGCGGAGGCGCGGACCGGCGGCACCGAGGGGGCGCGGCGTGGAGGAGAGAGGGGGCGCCTGTGGTGGAGAGGGAGGGACCACGGTGGTGGAGTGGTGGGTGGGGCGCGATGGGATGGGGAGGTGGAGGGTGGCGGCGGTGTAGGGGTAGTAGGGAGGGTTCGGCGGTGAGGAGGGGAGGAGGGAGGGGGGACGGCGGTGGAGTAGTGGAGGGGGTATGTGGGAGGGGCGGCTTTGGAGTGGGGATGTTGTACGATCTGAGCGGGGTGGGGAGGGAGGATGGGTGCGTCGGCGTGCTGGTTGGAGGTGAGATGGGCGCGGCGTGCCGGGTGCGGTGAGGGGCGTCTGCGGCTGCTTGCGCAGAAGGGGCGGTGCGGCGGCCTGTGCGGGAGGAGGGCGGCGGGCGGCAGGCCTTCTCGGAGTGGGCGGCGGACGCGCGGCGTGGCCTCGCGGCCTTGGCGGGAGGCAGGGGTGGGGAGGAGGCGGGAGAATTATAATGGAGAGGGCGCATCGCAGGGCGGAAGGGCCAATTAACCCACCGCCATTTCGCGTCTGATTTTTGTTTTTTTTCTCTTTGCAGTCAACGCGGATGGCGACGGGGCAAAGTAGGAATGGAGGCCGTTAGACGGCCACCGCCGTGAAACTGTGGGCCCCTCTTACCTCTTTGTACCTCTTAGGCACGGCAGACGGCAGACTAAAGTGCCCGTGTGACCTACCCGTGGCAGTACCAAAACCCGTGGGGTCCACTTTGGACTATTTGCCGTCTGCTGGCGTGGCAAAGAACTCTTGACCGTCTCTGCGGACGGCAAAGAGCTCTGCAGATTGCAAAGAGCGCCTGTTTGCCCGTCAGCTATGTTCTTTGCCGGCTCTTTGAGAAGACAGACGCAAAGAGCCTCTTACCATCAGCTTCAGAACGGAAAGAGCTGGCAATGGCAAAGACCCCGATCCAGTATCTGATTTTTGTACTCCGAAGGTGAAACATTGCGCAGTTTTTTTGCGCGTCCCTCTCAACTTTGTTAGCACGTGACCACGTGGGTGAAATGATTATACTCTCCAACTTCAAAGGGTCAAGAGTTTGCCAGTTTGTGGGTGCTTTGCCATTCAGGGTCATTTAGCTCAAAAAAAAAAATCAGTAAATGCATTGGAAAAATAGCAATGAGTGTCGCAGGGTTGAATTTTTGATTTGCTAATTGAATGGGTTCATACTGAAACGCAGCGAAAACAGTCTGTGAGTTGAAATAAGTTAAAAAGAATAAATTCCTATGTAACAGATGAGTTTTCGTGCGAAACCGTGATACTTCGAAAGAGGTGTCCTTTTGGTAGCAGGGACGAAGTGGTCAGTCTAGTTTTGGCGTACCCATCTCGGGAACTTTGTTAGCACTGCCATCTGGTGGTTTGAATTCTGGAAGGATACCGTCCAGCTTATTACATGACCTTTCATAGTCATGTTGGGAAGTAGCTTTTCAATTTCAAGGTCATTTAGCCTCGACAAACTCAGTCAATGCCATGAAAATAGCAAATGAAAATCAGAAAGGGTGTGAAAATTTAGGAAATGTTGGCTTTGAATGGTGAGTACTGAATGCACAAAAGTGCTGAGTTTAATTAAAATAAGTTTCCAAAAATGATATCCCGTTGTAACAAATGATTTTCGTGGCCAAACCCTGAGACTTTCGAAAAAGATGGTCGCATTTTGTACCAAGTGCAATCCAAGTTTTTGTTTTTTGGTGCGCGTAACCCTCTAAGACAGTTTTAGCACATTCGTCTTTGGGTGACATATGATACCAACTGCCCAACTTCATGCACGATGCAACCTTTTCATTCAGAGTTCATTTGTTAGTGCTTTTTCATTTCGGAAGTTCACAAATTCAGGGTTAATTTCGAAGATCACGAAACAATCATTAAATGGCAGTTAAAAATAGCAGAAGAGTCCAAGAAAAGTGTTTGGAAAAAGGTGTGTGACGTGGCTTTGGATGTTTACAATACTGACTGCACAAAGACTGGAGTTGAAATAGTTTAAAAACATGAAATGCTTGGTACAGATTAAAGGTTTCTCCAAAACCCCTGATACTTTGAAAAGATTGGCCAGTTTAGTACACTCAGTGGGGCCTCCAGGATTTTTGACTGAACCGGCTGTAACCTCTCAAACTTTTTTAGCACATGCTCCGTGGTGACATGATGATAACAAATGCCAACTTTCAACCTTTTCAGAGTTCTTTGTAGTTGTTTTCAATTTCAGGGTGCATTTAACTCAAATTCAGTTAACGCCTGAAAAAATAGCAAATGAAGGTCAGAAGGGTTGGAAAGTTGATGACGTGGACACAATTGAAGATGGGTGCGACTGAATGCAGCAAAACGTCTGGAATTTGCATAGTTTGTAATTAAAAAATGATTCCTTTGTAATAGATGACAAAAAAATTTTCTTACACCGAGAAACCCTGATACTAAAATTAATCTAAAGAGCTTGTCCAGTTTGTACAGTTAGTGCATCCCGATTGTTTTGTTTGAGCATAACCCTCACGGTATCAACTTTTTAGCACATGCCCATGTGGGAAATGTGATACCGTGCAGGAATGCACCAACTTTCACCATTTTCAGAGTCATTTGTATTGTACTTGTCAATTTTCGGTCATTATAGCTCCAAAAACTCAGTAATACACCAAAAATAGCAATAAGTCCATAAAGGGTTGAAAGTTATATGTGAGCTTTTGAAGGAGCATACTGAAGCGCAACGAAAAAGTCTGGAATTGAAATAAGTTTCAAAAATGAAATGCCTTTGTAACATAATGAGAATTTCAGTCCGAAAACAACCCAAAAACCCTGATACTCTCGCAAGAGATGTCCATTTTGTACACGAAGTGCATCCATTTTTGGCCGAAACCCTCTTACAACTTTAGCACTGCGCCTATAGGTGGGGGTAGAAATGATGATACCAATGCCGACTTGTTAAAAACCTTTTCATAGTTCTTTTAGTAGCTTTTCAATTTCCAGTGTGATCATTTAGCTCAAATAAAAAAATAGAATGCTTTTAAATGCATGAAAAATAGCATGAATCAGAAAGGGTTTGGAATTGATGAGTGCTTTGTAAATGGGTGCATGACTGAATGCCCAAAAACTCTAGATTTGAAAATAGTTAAAAAAGGAAATGCCTTTGTAACAGATGAGTTTTTCGGTCGAAACACTGATTACTTCGAAAGAGATTGTCCATTTGTACACGAGGCATACCCACGTTTTTGCCGTAACTCTGTCAACTTTTATCCAAATGCTATGTGGTGAAATGATGATACCATGCCAACTTTCAACCTTTTTAAACAAGTTCATTTGTAGTGGCGTTCAAAAAAATTTGAGGGTCGGTGTAGCTAAAAAATAAGTAAATCCTGCCAAGATAGCAAATGAAGTCCCGAACAGGGTTGGAAATTGATGACTTGGTTTTGAATATGTGCATACTAAACACGCAAAAAGTTCTGGAGTTGAATAAGTTTGAAAAAATGAAATGGCCGGGGTGTTTGTAACTGATGAATGTTTGTTGGTGGGTTCGTATCTGTAGAACCCCGATGGACTTCGAAAGAGGACATTGTCGACTTTTGTCATGACGTGTACTCCAGTTTTTGCCGTAACCCTCTCAACACTTTTCGGGGCACATGCTATTGGAGGTCCGGAAAATGATGATACCAATGGCCAGCCTTCACTTTCGATTTCAGTTGTGGGTGAGCTTTTTCAATTTCACTGGATCAGTTTAGCTCAGAAAAAAGATTAATAAATGCATGAAGAAATAGTGAATGAATTCAAAGGGTTGTGATGATTGAATGATAGTGGCGTGAAGTAATGGGTTCCATACAAACTAAACACACAAGTCTGGAGTTGAAATAATTTAAAAAAATAGAATGCCTTTGTAACCAGATGATTTTTCGTCCGAAACCCTGGTAACTGCTCGAAGAGATTGTCCATTTTGTACCTAAGTGCATCCAGTTTTTGCCGTAACCCTCTCAATTTTTAGCAACATGCTATTGTTGGGAAATGATGTACATGCCACTTTCAAACCTTTTTCATGAGTTCATTTTAGCGCTTTTCATTTCAGTGGTCATTTAGCCTCAAAAAAAATCAGTTAATGCATGCAAAATAGCAATGAAGTCAGAAAGGGTTTGGACATTGAAGACTTGCTTTGATGGTGCATAACTGAACGCACAAAAGTCTGGAGCTGAAATAAGTTTAAAAATGAAATGCCTTTGTAACAATTAGTTTTCGTCCGCAACACTGATACATTCGAAGAGATGTCCTTTTGTACACGATGGCATCCATTTTTTGCCGTCACCTCTCTCACTTTTAGCACTTGCTTATGTGGTGAAAGATGATACCACTTCCACTTTTCACCCCTTTAAAAGTTCATTGTAGTGCTTTTTCATTTGGTGTCATTTAGCTAAAAAAAAGTAGATGCAGTTAAATAGCAAAATGAAGTCAGAATGGTGTTGGGAAATTGATGACGTGGCTTTGAATGGTTATACCTGAACACGACCAAGTCTGGATTTCAAATAAGTATAAAAAAATGAAATGCCTTGTAACAATGAGTTTGTTCATCGAACCTGTCATACTTCGAAAGAGATTGTCCATTTTGTAGACGAGTGCATCCAATTTTTGCCGTAACCCGCTCAACTTTTGGCACAAGCTATGTCGGTGAAATGATGATACCAATGCCACCTTACAACCTTTCACCAGAGTTCATTTGTAGTGCTTTTTCATATTTAGGGTCAGTTAGCTCAATAAACCTCTGTAAAGGGCATGAAAAATGCAAATGAGTCATAAGGGTTGGAAATGATGAATTCTTTGAAAGGTTGCATACTGAAGGCACAAAACTCTAGAGTTGAAATAAGTTAAAAAGGAAATGCCTTTGTAACAGATGAGTTTTCCGTCCGAAACACTGATATTTGCGGCAAGGATTGTCCTGATTTTTTGTGAACGAAGGGGATCCAGTTTTTGCCGTACCCTCTCAACTTTTTAAGCACGTGCTATGTGGGTGAAAAGATGAGACCAGGCCAACTTTCCCAACCTGTTAAAAGTTCCTTTGTAGTGCTTGTTTTCAATTTCAAGGTCATTTAACTCAAAAATCATAAATGCCTAAAATAGAAATTGGGTCAAAATTGTTCGAAATTGAGACGTGGCTTTGAATGGTGTATACTGAACACACAAAAATTCTGGAGTTGAAATAAGTTTAAAAAACAATGAAATGCCTTTGTTACAATGGGATTTTCGTCCAAAAAAAAAAAAAAAAAAAAAAAACAAAAACAAAAAAAAAAAAAAAGCAAACCCGATACTTTTCTAAAGGATTTTCCATTTGTACACGACGTGCATCCTTTTTTGCCGTAAACCTCTCACCTTTTTAGCACGTGCTATTTGGTGAAATTATGATACCATGCAAACGTTCAAAATTTCAGAGTTTCACTTTGTAGGTGCTTTTCAATTTCAGGTCCATTTACTCAAAAAAAAATCAGTAAATGCTTGAAAATCGCAAATGAAGTCAGAAAGGGTTGAAATTTTTTGATGTTGCTTTGGAATGGTGGCAGAAACCTGAACGCGACGAAAGTCTGGAGGTTAAATAATTTTAAAAAATGCAATTCTTCCTTTTTAACATATAGAGTTTTTTCGTGCGAAACCATGGATAATTCGAAAGAGGTTGTCCGCTTTTGGTACACTTAGTGCATCTATATTTGGCCGAACCCTCTCAACTTTTTTAAGCACATGCTATGTGGGGTTAAATAAATATAAACCGTTCCAACGTTCGACTTTTATAGTTCATTTGTAGTGCTTTAATTTCAGGGTATTCTCAAAAAAAAATCAGTAAATGCATGAAAATAGGCAAATGAAGTCATAAAGGTTGGAAAATTTCTGATGTGGGCTTTGAATGGGCGAATCTGAATCCAAAGTCTAAAGTTGAAATAAGTTTAAAAAGAATGCCATCTTTGTAACAAAGGAAGTTTTCGTGCCAAACCCCGATACTTCGAAAAAGATTGTCCATTTTGTACACGAAGTGCAGCCATTTTTTTTGTGCCGTACCCTCTCCTTTTTGCAATGCTATGTGGGTGAAATGGATTAACCATGCCACTTTCAACCTTTTCGAGTTCATATCTTGTAGTGCTTTTTCAATTTCAGGGTTATTTAGATCCCAAAAATCAGTAACTGCGGTGAAAAATATCAAATGAAGTAAAGGTTTTGAAATTGGATGACGTGGCTGTTGGATGGTTCATACGAATGCAAAAAAGACTATGGAGTTGAAAATCAGTTTAAAACATGAATGCCTTGTTACAGATGAGTTTTCGTTCCAAAACCCCTTATACTTTAAAGAGATTGTCGTCCAGTTTGTACACGAAGTGCATCCAGCTTTTGTTGTAACCCTCCAACTTTTTAGCACCATGCTACGTGGGTGAAAAATGATGATCCATGTCACTTTCAACCTTTTTCAAGTTTCTTTGTAGTTGTTTTCATTTCAGGGTCATTTAAGCTCAAAAAATTCAGTACACGCCGTGAAAAATGCCAATAAGTCAGAAAGGGTTGAAGTTAATGACGTGGCAATTGAATGGTGCGTAACTGCATTCACAAAAGAGTCTGGAGTTTGCAATAAGTTGTAAAAATGAATTGCCTTTGTAATAGATGATTTTCGTCCGAAACCCTGATACTTCAAGATATTGTCCTATTTTTTTACACACGAGTGAATCTCCCGTTTTTTGCCAGTCACCCTCTCAACTTTTTAGCACATGCCCATGGTGGGTGAAATGATGATCCTCATTCCAACTTTCAACCTTTTCAAGTTCATTTGTAGTTCTTTATCAATTTCGGGTCATTTAGCTCAAAAAAATCATTAAATACACCCAAAAATAGCAAATGAAGTCATAAAGGGTTGAAAGTTATGATGTGACTCTTGAAGGTTTCATACTGAACGCACAAAAAGGTCGGAATTGATAAGTTTTAAAAAATGAACTGCCTTTGTAACAGAATGAGTTTTTCGCGAAACCCTGATACTTTCTTCTGAAAGAGATTGTCCATTTTGTACACGAAGTGCATCCAGTGTTTTGCCGAAACGCCTCTTTAACTTGTTAGCACATTCGCGCTATCATGGGTGAAATGAATTATCCATGCCACTTTTAACCTTTTCATAGTTCCATTTGTAGTGCTTTTCAATTTCAGGGTCATTTAGCTCAATATAAATCATATAAATGCATGACAGAGCAAAATGAAGACAAAGGGTTGGAAATTGGATGAGTTGCTTTGAATGGTGCATACTGAATGCACAAAAACTCTAGAGTTGAAATAAGTTAAAAATGGAAATTGCCCTTTGTACAGATAGTTTTCGTCCGACACAACTGATAACTTTCGAAAGAGATTGTCCAGGTTGTACACAATGCATCCAGTTTTGCCGTAACCCTCTCAACTTTTTAGTACGTCTAGGTGGTGAAATGAGATACCATGCCAACTTTCAACCTTTTAAAAGTTCATTGTATGCGTTCAATTTCAAGGGTCTTTAGCTCAAAATCAGTAAATGCCTGAAATAGAAGAGGTCAGAACTTGTTCGAAATTGATGACGTGGCTTTGAATGGTGTATACTGACACCAAAAAATCTGGAGTTGAAATAAGTTAAAAAATGAAATGCCTTTGTAGATGAGTTTTTCGGTCCGAAACCCTATACTCTTTCGAAGTAGATGTCCCAATTTTGTACACGAAGTGCATCCGTTTTTGCCGTACCCTCTCACCTGTTTTAGCACGGCATGTGGGTGAATATTATACCATGCCAACTTTCAAAATTTTCATAGTTCATTCTGTGTGCTTTTCAATATCATTCAGGGTCATTTAATGCTCAACAAATCAGTAAATGCTGAAAAATACAAATGAAGTCAGCAGGTTGAAATTTTTTTTATGTTCTTTAATGGTGCATACTGAACGCACTAAAAGTCTGAGTGAAATAAGTTTTAAAAATGACATTCCTTTTGTACACATGATTGTTTTCGTGCGAACCATGATACTTCGAAAGAGGTTGTCCATTTGTACACGAAGTGCCTCTTAGTTTGGGCCGTAACCCTCTCAACTTTTTACACACATGCTATGTGGGTGAAATAAATGATACCTTCGAACTTTCACTTTTCAGAGTTCATTTGTATGCTTTTTCAATTTCAGGGTCATTTATCTCACAAAAATCAGTAAATGCTGCAAATAGCTAAATGAAGTCAGAAAGGGGTTGAAAATTTATGAGTGGCTTTGAATGTGGCATACGAATCCAAACAGTCTAGAGTTGAAATAAGTTTAAAAAAATGAAATGCCTTTGTAACAATGATTTTTCGTGCCACACCCTGAGACTTCGAAAGAGATGTCCATTTTGTAACACAAGTGCATCCAGTTTTGGCCGTAACCCTCTCAACTTGTTTTACACCACATGCTCTGTGGGTGAAATGATGATACCAAATGCACTTTCAAACATTTTTCAGAGTTCATTTGTAGTGCTTTTCCATTTCGGGTTATTTAGATCCAAAAAAGCAGTAAATGCCGTGAAAATCACAATGACGTCCAGAAAGGGTTGGATTGATGACGTCGGCTTGGATGGTTCATACGATGCACAAAAGACTGGAGTTGTAAATAAGTTTAAAAAATGAAAGGCCTTTGTTAACGATGAGTTTTCGTCCAAAACCCTGATACTTTGAAAGAGTTGTCCATTTTACACATAAGTGCATCCAGATTTTGCTGTACCCCTCTCAACTTTTTAGCCAATGCTACGTGGGTGAAATGATGATCCCATGCCAACTTTCAACCTTTTTCAGAGTCTGTATTTTTTTTCAATTTCAGGGTCATTTAGCTCAAAAAATTCAGTAACGCCTTAAAATAGCAAATGAGTCAGAAAGGTTTGGAAGTTGATGACATGGCCTTGAAGGTGCGTACTGAATTCACAAAAGTCTGAGTTGCAATAAGGTTTAAAAAAAAATATTGCCTTTGTAATAGATGAGTTGTTCGTCCGAAACCCTGATACTTCTAAATAGATTGTCCATTTTGTAGCATGAAGTGATCCAGTTTTTTGCCATCACCCTCTCAACTTTTTAGCACATGCCATGTGGTTGAAGGATGATACCCTGCCACCTTTCATCAACCCTTTTTTGTCAGAGTTCATTTGTAGTGCTTTTCACTTTCATGGTCATTTAGCCTCAAAAAAATCCATTATACACCAAAAAGCAAATGAGTCATAAAGGGGTTGCAGTTTATGATGTGACTTTGAAGAGCATACTGAACGCACAAAAAGTCTGGAATGAAATAGTTAAAAAATGAAATGCCTTTGTAACAATGAGTTTTTCCGTCCGACACCCGGATACTTCACGTTCGAAATAGATTGTCCATTTTGTACACCGTGCATCCAGTTTTGCCGAAACCTCTTAATTTTAGCACATGCGCGTATATGGGTGAAATGAATGATACCGTGCCACTTTTAACCTTTTCAGATTCATTTGTTATGCTTTCAATTTCACAGGGTCATTTAGCTCAATAAAAATCTGTAAATCATGAAAATAAGCAAATGAATCAGAAAGGGTTGGAAATGGATGAAGTTGCTTTGAATGGGCATACTGAATGCACAAACTCTAGAGTTGAAATAGTTACAAAAAGGCAATGCTTTGTAACATGATTGTCGTCTGAAACACTGATACTTCGAAAGATCTTGCCATTTGTACACGAAGTGTGCCTCCAAGGTTGCCGTAAACTCTCTTACTTTTTATCAAATGCTATGGTGGGTGAATGAATGAGACCAATGCCAACTTTCACAACCCCTTTTTAAAAGTTTGCATTTTAGTGCTTTTCAGTTGGAGGTCATTTGCTAAAAAATCAAGTAATCCTGAAAAATAGCAAATGTAAGTCAGATGGGTGGACATTGGACGTGGCTTTGGAATTGTTATACTGAACACACAAAAGTCTGAGTTCAAATGAGTAGAAACAAAATGAAATGCCTTTGTACTGATGAGTTTCATCGAAACCCTGATCCTTCGAAAGAGTTGTCCATTTTCTACACTAAGTGCATCCAGTTTTTTGTCCGTAACCTTCCAACTTTTTAGCACATGTCTGTGGGTGAAATGATGATACCATGCCAACATTCAACCATTTCAGAGCTTCATTTGTAAGTGCTTTCAATTTCGGGTCATTTAGCTCAAAAAAATGCAAATGAAGTCATGAAAGGGTAGAAATTGATGACTGGTTGAATGGTGCATACTAAACACGCAAAAAGTCTGGATGAAATAAGTTTGTTAAAAAAATGAAATGCCCTTTTACTGATGAGTTTTCGTTCGAAAACCCTGATACTTTCGAAAGAATGTCCTTGTACATGAAGTCTTCCTTTTTGCCGTAACCCTCCATCAACTTTTGCACATGCTAGGGTCCTGAAATGATATACAGGCAACTTCAACCTTTCAGATTTCATTTCATTTGTGTTTGTTTCAATTTCAGATGGTCATTTAGCTCAAAAAAAATCGGATAATGCACTGAAAATAGAATGAAGTCAGAAAGGGTGTGAATTGATGATGTGGCTTGAATGGTCATACTGAATGACAACCAACTCTAGGAGTTTGAAATAGTTTTAAAACAAAGGAAATGCCCTTTAACAGAGAGTTTTCTCTAAACACATGATACTTCGAAGAGAATGTCCATTTTGTTACACGATAAGTGCATCCGTTTTGCCGTAACTCTCTTACCACTTTTTAGCGCAATTCTATGTGGGTGAAATGATGATCCATGGCCATACCTTTCACCTTTTTTACAAGTTCATTTGTAGTCGTCTTTTCTTCAATTTAGGGTCATTTAGCTAAAAAAATCAGTAAATCGCATAAAAATAGCAAATGAAGTCAAAAGGGTGTTGACATTGATAGACTTGGCTTGAATGGTGTATACTGAACCACAAAAGTCTGGAGTTCTAAGTAAGTTTTAAAAAAATGAATGCTTTGTACAGTGAGGAGTTTCTCCGAAACCTGATACTGTCGAAAAGAGTGCCATTTTTACACGAGTGCAATCCATTATTTGCCGTAACTGTCTCACACTTTTTAGGCAAATCATTGGTCTATGTGTGGGAATGAGATACCATGCAACTTCAACCTTTAGAAGTTCATTTGTAGTGCTTTTCAATTTAGGTGTCATTAGCGTCAAAAAAATATAAGCAGAAAATAGCAAAGATCAGAAAGGGTTGAAATTGATGACGTGGTTTGAATGGGCATATAAACCGCACACACAAAGTTGGAGTTCAAATAAGTTAAAAAAAAAAATGGAAATGCCTTCTGTAACTGATGAGTTTCTTGATCCGAAACCCTGAACTTCGAAAGAGATGTGTCCATTTTGTAGACATGAGTGCATCCGAATTTTTGCCGTAACCCTCTCAACTTTTAGCAGCAGACTATGGTCGTGAGATGAAATGATGATACAATGCCAACTTTCAACCTTTCCGGTTTCATTTGTAAGTGCTTTTCAAGTTTCAGGGTCATTTGCTCAAAAAAATCAGAAATGCATGAACAAATTAGAAATGGAAGTCGATAGGGGGGGGGGAAAGGGTTTGGTTGAGTTGTGGAGCTTGTGGAAATGAGTGTGGACTGAATGGCACAAACATAACCAAAGTATGAGTTGAAATAAGTTTTAAAAAATGGAAATGCCTTTCTAACAGTGAGTTTTCGTCCGAAACACTGATACTTCGAAAAAGAGATTGCCATTTTGTACACAAAGTGATCCAGTTTTTTGGCCGTACCCTCCAACTTTTCAGCACAGTGCTATGTGGGTGAATTATGATACCAATGCAATTTCACACCTTTCAGAAGTCATTTGTAGGCTTTTCAATTCAGGGTCATTAGCTCAAAAAATCAGTAATGCATTTGAAACAATAGAAATGATCAGAAAGGATTGTCGATTGCATGACGTGGCGTTGAATTAGGTGATATCTGAAACCACCAAAAAGTTGCTGAGCTTGATAATAAGTTTAAAAAAAATGAAATCCTTTGGAACAGATGAGTTTTCGTCCGAACCGCTATACTCTTTCGAAAGAGATTGTCCATTTTTGTACCCGTAAGTGCATCCAGTTTTGCCGTAACCTCACTTTTTAGCACTGCTATGTGGTGAAATGATGATACCAGCCAACTTTCAACAATTTAACAGAGTTATTTGGAGTGCTTTTCAATATTTCAGGTCTTTAGCTAAAAAAGCAATAAATGCATTGAAAAATCGCAAATGAAGTCAAAAGGATTGAAAGTGATTTGGACGTGGTTGCTTGAATGTGTATACTGACCACGAAAAGTTCTGGAGGTTCAAATAAGTATAAAAAATGAAATTCCTTGTAACAGATGAGTTTTCAAGTCGAAACCCTGATACTCGAAAGAGGTTTGTCAATTTTGTAGACGAAGTGCAGCTCATTTTGCCGTAACCCTCTCAAACTTTTGCACATGCTATTCGGTTGAAAATAATGATACCTGCCAACATCACCTTTTCAGAGTTCAGTTGTGTGCTTTTCACTTTCAGGTCATTTAGATCAATAAAAACTCAGTAAATGCATGAAAAAATAGCACATGAAGTAGAGAAGGGTAAGAAATTATGAGTGTGGCTTTGAAATGGCAATACGTAATTGCCAACAAAATCTAGAGTGAAATAAGTTTAAAAAAGAAATGCCTTTGCTAACAGAGTTTTCGTGCCGAAACACCTGATACTTCGAAGAGATTGTCCATTTTTACACGAAGTGATCCAGTTTTTTGCCGTAACCCTCTCATCTTTTAGCAGTGTCCTGATGGTGGGATGACAATGATGATACCATGACCAACTTTCAACCTTTTAAAGTTATTTGTGATTGCTTTTCAATTTCAGGGTTATTTTAGCTCAAAAAATAAAAATTGCCGTGAAAAATAGCAAATGAGTCGAAATTGGTTCGAGAAATTGATGCGTGGCTTTGGATGGTTATAAACTGACACACAAACATCTGGAAGTGTAATAAGTTTTAAAAAAATGAAATGCCTTGTAACAGTGAGTTTTTCGTCGCAAAACCCTGATTCTGAAGAGATTGTCCATGTTTGTACACGAGTGCTCACATTTTCTTCGTAACCCTCTCAACTTTTAGCAATGCTATGGTGTGAACATGATTTACCCATGCCAACTTTCATATTTCAGAGTTCATTGTGGTTTTTCAATGTTCAGGTTTCATTAGCTCAAAAAAATCGAAATGCGCTCTGAAAAATAGCAACATGAAGTCAGAAAGGATTGAGAATGTTGATGTGGCTTGAAGGTGCTGACTGAACTGCACGAAAAAGTCTGGAGTTTAATTAAGTTTCTTAAAAAAGAAATTGCCTTTGTAAAGATGAGTTTTCGTCCGAAACCTGATACTTTCGAAAGAGATTGTCCTTTGAACGGAATGATATTCGTTTGGCCATAACCCTGCCAACTTTTTTAGACACATGAGCAATGTGGGAAAAGGAGGATACCTTCCAACCTTTCAATACCTCTCAGAGTCATTGTTGTAGTGCATTTCAATTTCAGGGTCTTAGCTCAACAAAAATCAGTAAATGCAACACCAAATAAGGAAAATGAAGCGAAAGGGTTGGAATTATGATGTTGGACTTTGAATGGTGCATACTAAGGCACAAAAGATCTAGGTATGAAATAAGTTTAAAAAATGAAATGCTTTGTAACAAGATGAGTTTTTCGGCCGAACCCGATATATTCGAAAGACGATTGTCCATTTTGTACAGACCAAGTGCATCCCAGTTTTTGTCCGTACACCTGCAACTTTTTAGCACAAATGCCGTATGTGGGAATGATGATACACATGCCAACTTTAACCTTTTTCAGAGTTCATTGTAGTGGTTTTTCAATTTCAGGGTACTTAGACTCAAAATCTCTAAATCGATAAAATGCAAATGAAGTTCAGAAAGGGTTGGAAATTGATGAAGTTGGCTTTGAATGGTTTCATACTGAATGCACAAAAACTTGACGTAAATAAGTTTAAAAAATGAAATGCCTTTGTAACGATTGTACATGAGTTTTCATCATAAACCTATACTTTCGAAAATATGTCGTTTGTACACGAAGTGCAGTCCAGATTTTTGCCGTACTCTCTGAACTTTTAGCAATGCTTACTGTGGGTGAAATGATGATACCATGCCAACTTTCACTTTTCAGAAAGTTCCATTTGTAGTTGCTTTCAATTTAGGGTCAGTTTAGCTCAAAAATATGTAAATCCCTGTAAAACTAGCAAACTGAAGTCAGAAAGGGTGGAATTGGATGACGTGGCATTGAATGGTGGTATCTGTGACACTACAAAAAGTCTGGAGTTAATGCCAAATAAGTTATAAAAAATGATGCCTTGTAATGACTGATGTTCGTCAGAAACCTGATACTTTCGAAAGAGTTGTCCTTTGTACATCGAAGTGACATCCAGGTTTGTCCTAACCCCTTCACCCGTTTGGTACCAGCCATGTGGTGAATGAGATTAACCATGCAAACATTCAAACAACTTTCAGAGTTCATTGTAGTGCTTTTCAATTTCAGGTCATTTTAGCTCAAAAAAATCAGAATACACAAAAACTGGCAAAGAGTCATAAGGGTTAAAGTTTAGATTGACGTTTGCATGGTGCATCTGAACATCACACAAAAAGTCTGGAGTTGAAAGAAGTTTTTAAAAATGAAATGCCTTTTGTAACATGATGAGTTTTCGTCCGACACCCTGATTACTTCGAAAGCGATTGTCCATTTTGTACACGAAGTTCATCCAGTTTTTTTGCCGAAACCCTTTCAACTTTTTAGCACACTGCAGCTATTGGGTGTCTGAAATGATGATACATGCAAACCTTGTCATAACAACCTTTCAGGATTTCATTTGTAGTTGCGCTTTTCAAGCTGTTCAGGGTCATTTAGCTCAATAAAAGAATCTAATATGCACTGAAAAATAGAAAGAAGTCAAAGGGTTGGAAAATATGATTGAAGGCTTTGAATGGTGCATACTGAATGACACAACAAAATCGTGAGTTGAAATAAGTTTTAAAAATGAAAGCCTTTGTAAACAGATGAGTTTTCTCTGAAAACACTGGTATCATTTTTCCCTTGAAAAGAGATTGTCCATTTTTACACGTAAGTGCATCCAGTTTTTGCCGTAACACTCTCATCAACTTTATCGCAATGTATGTGGTGAAATGGATGATCACCATGCCAACTTTCAACCTTTTATAAGTATATTTTAGCGCTTTTCACTTTCAGGCATTTCAGCTAAAAAAACATAAGAACAATCCATGAATAATAGCAATGAAGTCCAGAAAGGGTGTTTTGACATGAGACGTGGCTTTGAATGGGTCATCTGAACAGCACCAAATAGTCTGAGTCTCAAAATAAGTTTAAAAAAATGGAAAATGCCTTGTACAGATGAGTTTTCAGTCCTAAACCGGATCATTCGAAAGAGAGTGTCCATTTTCTACACGAAGTGCATCCATTTTTGCCGTAACCTCTGTCAACTTTTAGCCTTGCTATGTGGGTGAAATGATGAGTACCATGCCACAACTTTCAACCCTTTCAGAAAGTCATGTTGTCGTGCTTTTCAATTTTAGTGTCCATTTTTCGCTAAAACAAAATATGGCAAATATGCAAATGATCAGAAAAGGGTTATGGAAATTGATCGCACGTGGCTTTGAATGGTATTATAAGAACACGACAAAAAGTCTGGAGTTAAAAATAAGTTTAGAAAAAAATGAATGCCTTTGTAATATGAGTTTTCTTTCGAAACCCTGATACTCTCGAAAGAGATTGTCCATTTGTAATGTACAGTGGCATCCAGTTTTTTGCCGACCTCTCAAACTTTTTGGACATAGCTATTGTCGTTGAAATGGATGATACCATGCCAACCTTACAACCTTTCAGAAGTCATTTGGTAGTGCTTTTCAATTTCGTGGTCATTTAGCTCAATAAAAATTCATGAAATGCATGAGAAAATAGCAATGAAGTCAGAAAGAGGTTGGAATATTGATGTGTGCTTTGAATGGTGAAGATACTAACACACAAAAATTCTAGAGTTGAAATAAGTTAAAACCATGAAATGCCCTTGTAACAGATGAGTTTCGTCCTGAACCTGTACTTCTCGAAAGAGATTGTCATTTGTTACACTAAGTGATCCAGTTTTTGCCGTAACCCTCTCAACTTTTGAAGCAAACGTGCTATGGGGTGATGAATGAATGCTGATACCATGCACCACTTTCAGCCCTTTTAAAAGTTCTTGTAGTGCTTTCAATTTCAGGGTCATTTACGCTCAAAAAATCATTAATGCCTGAAACAAAATGAGCATAATTGAGTTCAGAAAGTTTGAATTTGATGACGTGGCTTTGAATGGTGTACTGAACCACAACACACCAAGTTCTGGAGCTAATAAGTTTAAAAAATGAAAATGCCTTTGTAACAGATGTAGTTGTCTCCGAAACACTGAACTTCGAAAGAGAATGTCCATTTTGTACCGAAGTGCATCCAGTTTTGCCGTAACTCCCTCTCAACTTTTTAGCACTTGCTATGGGGGAAATGATGTATCCATGGCCAACTTTCAACCCTTTAGAGTTTCTTTGTATTCTTGTCAACTTTCAGGGTCATTTAAGCTCAAAAAAATAATAAAATGCTGAAAAATAGCACATGAAGTCGAGAAGGGTTGGAATTGACTGTGCTTGAATGTGTATACGAACGCACAGAAAGTGCTGGAGTGTTAATAGTATTAAAAAATGAAGTCCTTTGTAACATGAGTTTCATTCGGCGAAACCCTGCATCTCGAAAGAGAGTTGTCTCATCTTTAGTACACGAATGCATCATTTTTGGCCGTTAACCCTCTCACTTTGTGAGCACAGCTATGTCGGTGGTGAAATATGATACCGTCCACTTTCGACCTTTCAGAGTTTCATTGTACGTGCTTTTCAATTTCAGGGTCATTTGCTCAAAATGGACAAGCATGAAAAGCAATGAATAGAAAGTATGAGACGCTTGAAGGTGTACAAGCAAACTTGAGTGAAAATTTAGAAATTGTAACAGACCGGTGTTGCTCCAGTAATCCATGCTACTTCGACAAGAGATGATTACGAACGGGATCCGTGCTACATCTTCAACTTACCGTCATGGGGATGTGAATCCGTTCAACTCACCTTTAAAATTCATGTACTTCAATATTCAGTCAATTCTCAAAAAAATAAACTGAAAATAGAAAATGGTTCAAAATAGTTCAAGAAATTGATGTCTTTACTGGATACGAAACACACAAACATAGGAGTTATTATGTAACAATGAAATCTAAACAGATGTGGCGAAACCAACGATTCATTCGAGAGTTGTCTTTGTACACGTGATCAGTTTTGCGTAACCCTCTTCACTTAACTGAGCATGGTGAAAATATAAACCTCCAATTAAATTCAATATTTGAAGTTTTCAACAGGTCTTTGCTCAAAAATCTAATACTAAAATAGCAAATGAGTCAGAAGGTTTGCAAACTATTTTGAGTGTGTTGATGGGGCAATGAACGCCACGAGTCTGTTAAAATAAGTTAAAAAAAGAAAAAAAATCTTAAGAAGTTGCTGACAAAGATGAATGAAAAAGGCCGTCACATTTGTACACGAATGATTCAATTGTGGTAAACCCTTCAACCCTTATGTAGCACATGAACAGGGGTAAAATGTAATAACCAGATTCACTTCGACTAAAAGAAAGGCATAATAGCTCCCCCAATCAGGCATTTAGTAAAAAATAGGTAAACTGCATGAAGAATTAGAAATTGACACCCGGTGGTAGCCACAGTATCCTGGGCATCAGACGGATGATCAGTGAATGTTAGTGATTAAGTCGGAGCATTTAACCCTACCGGTATTCAATTTAAATAGTGATAAGTGTCAAAAGAATATGGTAAATGCAAATAGAGCCTTCGAAAGAGAGACTAGATCATGGAGTTGGGTAGGGATCAAATCTCAAGCTGGACAAGAACAATATTAGTGAATTGTATAGATGTAAGTTGGGTGATGGTCTGGGGATGGGATGTTTGCCAAAGCTATTAGGTGGGGTGAGGGATAGTAAGATGATTTAGGACGGTCACAATGTTTTACGGAAGAATTCAGACTTGGAGACATGTGGTAAAAACGTTAGGGGGGGGATAAAGTGATCACCGTAGAGGGAAATAAGAAGAAGTGAGATAATTGGCCCCCCCCCAACCCGAACCATACTGGGCCGTGTCCAGCTGGCCACCAGCCGACCAAACACCAGTCCGCCCTCCTCCACTGTCCGGTCCACCCATCCCCTTATCCCCTCACTCCCCGTAACCCACCCTAGCCCACCGACAACCCACACCCCCCACCGAACGAACTCCCTCTCCTCTCTCGTTCTCTCGATCAGATCGGGGAACTGGGCCCGACCGGCCGCGTCGCCGCCCGCAGGCGTCCCTTCGTCCTCCTCCGTCAGGGTCACGTCGCCCGGCGCCGTCCCTCACGGCCTCCTGCATTCTCCCTCCTGCAGACCGCCCGTCTTCCCGAGACCCCCGCGAGCTCCTCATTGGGTTCAGCCGTCGCACGTCCGCCGTCCCCGTCTCTCCATCGAGGGCCATCTACGAGCCTCGCCTGCGCTACTCTCACAACGGGGGTGACCCTGGCCGCGTCCTGCCCTCGTCTCCTCCCCCGCCCCCAAGTGCACACCACCTCGCGCCGCGCGCGCCTGGCCGTGTCCCGCGCACCGCGCGTGCTCACCCACCTCGGCACCACGGCGCTCGCACGCCTCCCTCGCCTCCACTAATCTCGCCCCCCTCGCTACGGACGTCCCCTGCCCTCACAATCGCGTGCGCTACGCACCTCCCCCGGCGCCGTGTGCCCACTTCACGTCGCTGTGCCCTGCAGCCCCCTCGCCCGAGTGCCTTCGCCGCCGGCCAACGTCCTCGCCTTGCTATCGAGACCGTCCACGCACCCCCCCCCACACCCGCGCTCCTGTCCGCCGTCCCGTCGTCCTCTCACTACCGACCGCGCCGTGCCAAGCGCCGCCCGTTTGCACTCGCCCGTCGGCCCCCCGCCCCCCCCCCCTCGTCCAGCCCGCACACCCGGCCCGTTCCCCGTTGGCCTCTGTGCCACGCAAGCAGGGGCCACACAGCCCCTAAACGTTAAAAAAAATAGATTATTGATTAATAAAAATAAAAATAAAATAATTAAACTAATTACATTAAGTAATTAGTTAATTAATCCTGATTAGTTAATTTATTAAATATAGGTATAATAACAGTATTTAATTAGTTATACATAATACCTAACAGGCCTATGACAGGGTGGTACCTCCCTGGTCCTGTACGTCATGCGACGTCAGCATGACACTGTTTCGGGATAATGTTAATATTTACATAATTAATTAATTATCCAGAAATAATAAAACTTAGCAAAATCATTATAAAATAATCCGGAACTCAGTCGAAAAACTTGTACATGAAGTTGCTCAACGACGAGACGAGATCTGACTATACGCCGGTTCTCGTTGTCCCGTCAGCGCCCTAAACTATCCGAATCTTGAACACCGTTTCCTTTCCCCTATATCCTCGTCTGCAATTCCAACAGCACCCGGGAAATATCGTCAGATATTCTCCCGCTCCTGTTGTACGTGTGATGCGCGTTAGACTAACCTACCCTCCCGTGTATCGTATTTTGTCATGACGGCAGTTTGCTATATATTATCTGTTTCTCCCCCTCTTCTCTCCATAGCCCCCGACCTTGACGTCGTCCCCGAGCCCGGAGCGCTCGGATCCCGAAGACACCATAGACGACTTTGCACCTGCCGCCGAGCAACCAGGACAAGCCCCTCCCTGAGCATACGATATCGCCATTCTAAATTCTCTGCATCTGCATGTAGAATTACTGTTGCTGCTGCTTGCTTTAAACCCATTTCGAGCATAGCTCGGTCTCGTGTAACCACTGTTGATAATTACCACAATCCTAACCTGTTTAGTCTAGGCTGGGTAGAGACATATCATTGTGACCCACTTATCCCGACTGCGCGCGCTGGATCGTCAGAGACCCGAGCAATGGGTGAAGACCAGGACCCGACACCGCACATCACCCCCCCCTTAGTTGTAAGACAACTGCATCGTCTATCGAGTGCGAGGGTGAAACCTCTTGTAGCAACTTCTGATTTTAAACCCTCGGTAGATGCATTCGGAAATTTGGTCATCGAGGTGATTCCTCCTTCACACTACGCTTTTAGGCGATAACGAAGCTGTCCTACAACACCGCAGGTGGGACCCCAGTGAGGTTGATTCTCTCAGTTCACCTTGACGGTATACAATCGAGTGGAATATCAATGAGGGTGATACCTCGGATCCCCTGATGTGATGGACACAGGATAAACTTGGACCTACAAGTTACTTTGGAAAGCGGGTGCACCTGGAGCCCCCGATGGATTGGGGGGGGGGGGGGGGGGGTCCGATTGGGGGAGGTGAAGTGCGGGTTGACATGTGTGTTGCCACGAGTGGTGAATAACAGGCGCGGTCACCGGGCATTCTTAACCCTGACGCAAGTCCTCGAGACGGGGCGACGGGGGTCACATCTTTCGTGAGTCCTCTGCTCGTTACCGCAAGCCCTAGTCCAACATTGGATATTTGATCCGAGCAGACCTCTGGTCGGATAGCACTAACCATCACGTGGGCATTAGTATGGGCGTTTCTCGAACGTATGCATCAGCCGAAAGCTCTGTCAGTCGTAAAGTTCAGCAGTGCGCATGGAGTGATTGGCGCAATTTTTCGGGGTGCTTGATCTGGGCCATGTCGCCAACCGACCCCGGGAGGGCGAGGGGCGTGGCCAAATCCCCGTTGCGCTTAGGATGTGCACCGGGCGGGGGACCTCTTGCTGAGTTGTAGTTAGGTGCGTGTGTCGTTTGGCAACGAAGGCCGGGCAGGCCCAGGAAAGGGTCCGGCCGAAGTTAATCGAGCGTGTGGGTAAGTTGGTGCACCCATGCAGGGAAGAACATTTCATGAATAGACCGGTCCTAGGTAAGGACACCTCGGAGTTGTACCTGATGCTAACACATTTAGAAATGGGTTAACCTTGTGATGAGCACCTGATATATGGCTCTGGGATGCTTCTCGCATGGAGGAATAGAGACGGGATCTTCAGGACGAGGTGATGAATGATAGGCTCTGGGATTGACTTCTCGCAGGGAGTCGAGAAAGGATCTCTTGGGTGAGGTTGATATTATTACTATGCTACATGTATAGGATGTTCTACTCTCTGTTCTAATGACTGTCAAGATCGCTGGAAGGATGCTAGTTCTGATAGACTAGGCCTTCTCTCTATTCGCTGAAGTTCTGCAGCCCAGGCCACATATACAGCCTCCCCTGATAATGTTGCATATTAGTGTAGATCCTTGGCTGTGATACTTTCAGCGTACTCCAACGTGTGCTTGTTTTTCCCTTTTTCGTCCCCATATAGTTGACGTGACAGAGAGGAGCCCTCGAGACACGATGCCCCGACGATCGTCACTACTACTATCCAGGGATGGATACTCTCGAGTTGGACTGACGTACAGGAGTAGGACGAGGGTCCCAGGCAGAGGCACTTCGCCTTTCGATCGTAGTGTTTTTTTTGCCCCGCCTTCCTAAAGGCCTTTCTGTTCTATTCATATCTGTACTCAGATATCTGATGCTTCCCCGCTGACCGCTTGTTAGCAGCTTATGTAATCGAAGCCCTCGAGGCCCTGGCTTGTAATCATAACGATTGGAGTACTTCTATTTATGTTTTAGAGTTGGTGTTGTGAATCTTCCGTGAGTCTTTAGGCTTGATCGTGTGCATTTTGCGGGTATGATTAGTGCGACGATCGGCGCAGGGGCGTCACACAAATGAAGTCAGAAGGGTTGAAAATTCATGATTGTGGCTTGAAATGGTGCATACTGAATGAACCAATACAAAAAGTCGAGAGTTGAAAAAAGTTTTAAACAATAAATGAAATGCCTTTGTAACAAATGAGTTTTCGGTGCCAACCTGAAACTTCGAAAAGAGTTGTGTCCATTTTGTACCAACGAAGTGCATCCACCGTTTTTGTCCGTAACCCTTCACTTTTTAGCACATGCTATGTGGGTGAAATGTTGATACCAGCCAAACTTTCACCTTTCACATAGTTCTTTGTAGTGCTTTTCATGCAGGGTTATTTAGACGCCAAAAAAATCATACAATGTCGTTTAAACTTGAAGCAAATGAAAAGAAGGCAGAAAGGGTGGAAATTGATGACGTGGTTGGATGGTCATACTGAATGCACAAAAAAGACTGGAGTTTGAAATAAGTTTAAAAAATGAAATGCATTTGTAACAGATAGTTTTCGTCCAAACCGTGATACTTGAAAGGATGTCCAGTTGTAAACGGAAGTGCAATCCGATTTGTTGTTGTAACCCCTCCAACTTTTTAGCCCATGCTACGTGGGTGAAATGATGATACACCAATGCCAACTTTCAACCTTCAGAGTTCATTTGTAGTTGTTTCAATTAGGGTCCATTTAGCTCAAAAAACATTCACTTAAACGCATGAAAAATAGCAAATGAAGTCAGAACGAGGTTGGAGGGTTGATGACGTGGCGATTGAAGGTGCTGTACAGCTAATGCACAAAAGATCTGGAGTGCACTCAAAGTTTAAAAAAATTGAATTGCCTTGTAATAGATGAGTTTTCGTCCGAAACCCTGATACTCGAAAGATTGTCCATTTTGTACATGAAAGGATCCAGTTTTTTGCCATAACCCTCTCACTTTTTAGCCACATGCCATGTGGGTTGAAAATGCATGATACCATGCCAACGGCTAACCTTGTCAGCTAGTTCATTTAGTGGCTTGTCAATTTCAGGGTCTTTAGCTCAAACAAAATCAGTAAATACACCAAAAATAGCAAAGAAGTCATAAAGGTGAAAGTTTATGATGTGACCTTTGAAGGTGGCATACTAAACGCACCAAAAAGTATGGAATGAAATAAGCTAAAAAATGGAAATGCCTTTGTAACAGATGAGTTTTCGTCCGAAACCCTGAACTTCGAAAGAGATTGTCCATTTGTACCGAAGTGCATCCAGTTTTTGCGCGGAAACCCTCTTAAATTGTTTAGACACATGCGCGCTATATGGGTGAAATGTGATACCTGGCCAACTTTTTAAATACTTTCTTACAGAGTTCACTTGGTAGGCTTTTCAATTCAAGGGTCATTTAGCTCATATAAATCGACTAAATGCATGACAAATAGCAATGAGACAGAAAGTGTTGGAAAGGATGAAGTTGCTTTAATGGTGCGCTGAATGCCACAAAAATCTAGATTGAAATAGTTAAAAAAGGAATGCCTTGAACAGAGTGTTGTTCGTCCACACTGATACTTTCGAAGAGATTGCCATCGTTTGGACACGGTAAGTGCATCCAGTTGTGTCGTAACCCTCTCAACTTTTTACGAACGTCTATGTGGTGCAAATGAATGATACCATGCCATTTCAACCTTTTTAAAAGTTCATTTGTAGTGCTTTTCAATTCAGGGTCATTTAGCTCAAAAAATTCAGTAATTGCCTGAAAAATAGAAAGAGGTTAAGTAAAGGGTTGAAATGATGACGTGGCTTTGAATGGTGTATACTGAACACCAAAATTTGGAGTTAAATAATTTAAAAAAATAAATGCCGTTTGTAACAGATGAGTTTTCGTTTCGGCGAAACCCTGATACTCGAAAGAGATTGTCATTTTTCTACACACGAAGGCTCCATTCCAGTTTTTTTCCGTAACCCTGTGCAACTTTTAGCACAGCTATGGGGATGGTGTAATGATGATACCATGCCACAATCAACATTACAATTCATTTGTAGTGCTTTTCAATTTCAGGCATTTACCTCAAAAAAATAGCAAATGAAGTCAGCAAGGGTTCGAAATTGATGACGTGGGTTTTTGATGGGCATCTAAACACGCAAAAAGTCTGGGTTTAATAAGTTTAAAAAATAAAATGGCCTTTGTACTGATGGAGTTTTTCGTTCGAACCCCTGGAGACTTCGAAGAGATTGTCATTTTGTACATGAAGTGCATCCAGTTTTTGCCGTAACCCTCTCAACTTTTTCGCCACATGCTATGTCCGTCGAAATGATCATACCATGCCAACTTTCAACCGTTTCAGATTTCCTTTTGTGTGCTTTTTCACATTCAGGTCATTTAGCTCAAAAAAAATCAATAAATCCATGAAAATGTAACTAAGTCAGAAAGGGGGTTGAGAAATTATGATGTGGCTTTGAATGGTGTCATACTTAAACACACAAAAAGTCTGAGTTGAAAAAGTTTAAAAAAAAATGAAATGCCTTTGTAACAGATAGTTTTTTTCGTCCGAACCCTTGTACTCCCTCGAAAGAGATGGTCTCACTTTTGTACACTTACATGGCCCAGATCCAAGCACCACCGAAATGGCGCCAATCACTCCATGCCGCACTGCTGAACTGGACGTCTGACAGAGCTTTCGGCTGATGCATACGATGCAGAACGCCCATACTATGCCCACGTGATGGTTAGTGCTATCAGACCAGAGGTCTGCTCGGATCAAATATCCAAATCGTTAGGACTAGGGCTTGCGGTAACGAGCAGAGACTCACGAAAGATGTGACCCCGTCGCCCCGTCTCGAGGACTTGCGGCAAGGGTTAAGAATGCCCGGCCGCGCCTCGTATTCACCACTCGGGCACCACACTGGCAACCCGCCTTCACATCACATGCGGGTACCCCTCAGGGTCGACCCGCCTTTCCAAGTAACATTGTAAGGTCCAAGTATCCGTGTGTCCATAACATCAGGGAATCCGAGGTATCACCCTCATTGAATTCCCACTCGATGTATCCGTCAAGGTGAACTAGGAGGAATCAACCTCACTGGGTCCACACTTGAGGTGTTGTAGGACAGCGTCGTTATCGGAAGCGGTGAAGGAGGAATCACCCTCGATGACCATGACCGAATAGCTACTCTACAGAGTTAACATCAGAAGTGCTACAAGAGGTTTCACCCTCGGCACTCGATAGTAACGCTGCAGTGTCGTTACAACTAAGGGGGGGTGATGTGCGGTGTCGGGTCCTGGTCTTCAATCCCATTGATCGGGTCTTCTGACGATCCAGCGCGGCAGTCGGGATAAGTGGGGTCACTGATAGGTCTCTACCCAGCCTAGACTAAACAGTTTAGGATATGTAGGTAATTATCAACAGTAGGTTACAATGAACAGGCTATGCATCAGAATAGGTAAAGCAGCAGCAGCAGTAATTCTAATGCAAGCATGAGAAATTTAGAATGGGCGATATCGGTATGCTCAAGGGAGGGGCTTGCCTGGTTGCTCGGCGGCAAGGGCAAGGTCGTCTATGGTGTCTTCGGGATCCGGAGCTGCGTCGGTCTCGGGGACGACGTCAGGGTCGGGGGCTATCGAGAGAGAAGAGGGGGAGGAAACAGTATAAATATATAGCAAACATGAGCATGACAAATACGATACACGGTGCTAGGGTAGTCTAACGCAGCATCACACGTAACAGACGGAGCGGGAGAATATCTGACGATATTTCCCGGGTCTTTGGAATTGTCAGACAGAGGATAAGAGGGAAACGGTTGCAAGTTCGGATAGTTAGGGACGCGTGACGGACGAACGGACCGCGTATTCAGATTCGTCTCGTCGTTCTGAGCAACTTTCATGTACAAAGTTTTTCGATCTGAGTTACGGATTATTTTATATGATTTTCTAAAGTTTTTATTAATTTCTGGAAATTAATTAATTATTTAAATTAACATTATCCGAAACAGTGTCATGCTGACGTCAGCATGACGTCAGGACCAGTGGGTCCCACCTGTCATAGGCTGTTAGGTTAATTAGTGATTAACTAATTAAATTACTGTTTAATTAACACTAACTACTTAATTAAATTAACCTAATCAGGATTAATTAACTAATTAATTAATTAATTAGTTTAATTATTTTTATTTTTATTTTTATTAAATCATAATCCTATTTTTTTTTAACGTTTTGGGGGCTGTGGGCCCCTGCTGTCGGTGGCACAGAGGCCAAGCGGGCGAACGGGCGCGGGTGCGGGCGTGGACGCCCGACGGGCGCAGCGCCGCCCGAACGGGCGCACCGGCGGGGCGCGGCTGCGGCCGGAGGGGAGACGCGGCCGGGAGCGGTGTAGGGCGAGCGGCGATGCGCGGGCGCGGGGAGGCGGAGGCACGGCGCGGGCGACCGGAGGCAGGAGCGCGCGCGCGGGCGAGCGGGCGGCAAGCGAGGCGTGGGCGCGGGCGCCTTGGTGGCGAGCGGGGACGAGGGCCCACGCGCGGTGGGGGCGCGCGCGCGTGCGGCAGAGGCGAGCGAGGAAGGGGGCGGGCGGCGACCGAGGCAGCGCGCGGCCAGCGCGCGCTCAGGCGGAGCGGGCGACACGGCAGCCAGAGGCGGCGCGAGCAACTGCAGCGCGCAGCGAGGGGAGGCGAGCGGCAGGGCACGGACGGGAGCGGCGCGGGTAACGGAGCAGGGGACCGCGGCGAGCGCGGCCGGGCACGGTGGACGGCATCGAGGACGGGGACGAGGGTGAAAGGGGAGAGGGCGGCAGAGGCCGGGGCCTCACCGACGGCTGTAGAGGCACGGGGGCGGCGTGGCTCGAGGAGGCCGGTCGGGGATGAGGGTCGAGGGGGTGGCGCGGTCCGGCGACGGGGTGGTGCCGGCGACGTCGAGCGGCAGGGCGGTCGGCAGCAGCGGCAGGCGGCGCGCGTAGGCAGCATCAGAGCGGGGTGGCCATGCGCGGGCGGTGAGGCACGGCCAGAGGGCCGGCGACGCGGTCAGCGCCGGTGCGGCCGCGTGGTGGGCGCGGGCGACGGCCGGGGCAAGGCCGGGGCGCGGCCCAGGCGTAGAGGCGGAGCGGGGCGAGGTGCGGGCGCGGTGCGGGGCTGCGGTGAGCGCGGCGGTGACCGAGGGGAGAGGAGGGGCGCGGGCAGCGCGGTGCTCACCGCGAGCTGTAGGGGGGGTGGCAGCGGTGCTCGAGCTCGAGGGGGAGGACGGGGACGAGGTCGACGACGGAGAGGGGGAGGCGCGACGAGGTCCGGTGAGGGAGAGGACGAGGAGGACGGGGCGGCGGCGTCGGGCACGGGGTCGAGGTCGAGCGACGGGACGAGGAGGCCCGGCGGAAGGGCGGCACTGGCGAGGTGGCGTCGAGGCGCAGCGGCGATGGAGAGCGGGGCGGCGCGGTCGCCGGGGTCGCCGGCCCGATCCAGATGGGATCGGGTGGAGGGAGTGGAGACCGAGGGGGTGGGGGAATGGGGTGTCGGTGGGCTAGGGTTACGGGGAGTGAGGGGATAAGGGGATGGGGTGGGCCGGCCAGGGGGGAATGGGCCGGCCTGGTTGGTGGCCTGGTGGCCAGCTGGGCCACGGCCCAGTTGGTCCGGGGGGGGGGGCTTTTCCTTTTTCTTTTCTTTTCTCCTTTTATTTATCCATACCCCTGTTTTGTAAATAGTTAGGGCTCAAATTGAATTTTGTAAAACATGTGACCTGGTCCATAAATACCAGTGCTTTATTCCCTAACACCTAAAATTAGTTTGGGCAAAACATCATTTCATACTTAAATTAGATTTAATAAATGGTTATTAAATATTGTTTTTAGTCGCTGTTTGAAGATGTTTGAGTCACTTACCCAACTCCAATGATGTTGGTTTCAATTTTAGAATTGTCTCTGATTTATTTGCTATTTAATGAACAATTTAGTTTCTATGTTGGACAACTTTTATTTTCCACTTTCATTTAAATTTGAATTTGAGGTTAGGAGTTGAAATGCAATATGATGTTAATGATGATCATGCACTGATAATCATGCTGACTTGGCATTATCAAAATGGGATTACTGTGGCTAACCACCGGGGGTGTTACAATTTGCTATTTTTCATGCATTTACTGATTTTTTTGAGCTAAATGACCCTGAAATTGAAAAGCAGTACAAATGAACTCTGAAAAGGTCGAAAGTTGGAACGGTATCATTATTTCACCCACATAGCATGTGCTAAAAAGTTGAGAGGGTTACGGCCAAAACTAGATGCACTTCGTGTACTAAATGGACAACCTCTTTCGAAGTATCATGGTTTCGCACGAAAACTCATCTGTTACAAAGGAATTTCATTTTTTAAAACTTATTTAACCTCCAGACTTTTCGTGCGTTCAGTATGCACCATTCAAAGCAACATCAAAAAATTTCAACCCTTTCTGACTTCATTTGCTATTTTTCAAGCATTTACTGATTTTTTTGAGCTAAATGACCCTGAAATTGAAAAGCACTACAAATGAACTCTGAAAATTTTGAAAGTTGGCATGGTATCATCATTTCACCCACATAGCACGTGCTAAAAAGTTGAGAGGGTTACGGCAAAAACTGGATGCACTTCGTGTACAAAATGGACAATCTCTTTCGAAGTATCAGGGTTTCGGACGAAAACTCATCTGTTACAAAGGCATTTCATTTTTTTAAACTTATTTCAACTCCAGAATTTTTGTGTGTTTAGTATACACCATTCAAAGCCACGTCATCAATTTCGAACAATTTCTGACCTCATTTTCTATTTTTCAGGCATTTACTGATTTTTTGAGCTAAATGACCCTGAAATTGAAAAGCACTACAAATGAACTTTTAAAAGGTTGAAAGTTGGCATGGTATCATCATTTCACCCACATAGCACGTGCTAAAAAGTTGAGAGGGTTACGGCAAAAACTGGATCCACTTCGTGTACAAAATGGACAATCTCTTTCGAAGTATCAGTGTTTCGGACGAAAACTCATCTGTTACAAAGGCATTTCCTTTTTTAACTTATTTCAACTCTAGAGTTTTTGTGCATTCAGTATGCACCTTTCAAAGCAACTTCATCAATTTCCAACCCTTTCTGACTTCATTTGCTATTTTTCATGCATTTACAGATTTTTATTGAGCTAAATGACCCTGAAATTGAAAAGCACTACAAATGAACTCTGAAAAGGTTGTAAGTTGGCATGGTATCATCATTTCACCGACATAGCTTGTGCCAAAAAGTTGAGAGGGTTACGGCAAAAATTGGATGCACTTCGTCTACAAAATGGACAATCTCTTTCGAAGTATCAGGGTTTCGGATGAAAACTCATCTGTTACAAAGGCATTTCATTTTTTTATACTTATTTGAACTCCAAAAATCAGTGTAAATGCATGAAAAATAGCAAATGTAAGTAGAAAAGGGTTGGAAATTTGAGTGTGTCTGGCTTGGATGGTTCATACTGAATGCAAAAAATGGAGTTGAAATAAGTTTAAAAAAAAATGAAATGCCTTTGTACAGATGA
>CM022299.1:475310351-475324087 GCA_011799875.1 Thinopyrum elongatum | reverse complement strand
TATTGAGCTAAATGACCCTGAAATTGAAAAGCACTACAAATGAACTCTGAAAAGGTTAAAAGTTGGCATGGTATCATCATTTCACCCATATAGCGCGCATGTGCTAAAAAGTTAAGAGGGTTTCGGCAAAAACTGGATGCACTTCGTGTACAAAATGGACAATCTCTTTCGAAGTATCAGGGTTTCGGACGAAAACTCATCTGTTACAAAGGCATTTCATTTTTTAAACTTATTTCAATTCCAGACTTTTTGTGCGTTCAGTATGCTCCTTCAAAGTCACATCATAAACTTTCAACCCTTTATGACTTCATTTGCTATTTTTGGTGTATTTACTGATTTTTTTGAGCTAAATGACCCTGAAATTGAAAAGCACTACAAATGAACTCTGAAAAGGTTGAAAGTTGGCATGGTATCATCATTTCACCCACATGGCATGTGCTAAAAAGTTGAGAGGGTTATGGCAAAAACTGGATTCACTTCATGTACAAAATGGACAATCTCTTTCGAAGTATCAGGGTTTCGGACGAAAACTCATCTATTACAAAGGCAATTCATTTTTTTAAACTTATTGCAACTCCAGACTTTTTGTGCATTCAGTACGCACCATTCAATGCCATGTCATCAACTTCCAACCCTTTCTGACTTCATTTGCTATTTTTCAGGCGTTTACTGAATTTTTTGAGCTAAATGACCCTGAAATTGAAAACAACTACAAATGAACTCTGAAAAGGTTGAAAGTTGGCATGGTATCATCATTTCACCCACGTAGCATGTGCTAAAAAGTTGAGAGGGTTACAGCAAAATCTGGATGCACTTCGTGTACAAACTGGACAATCTCTTTCAAAGTATCAGGGTTTTGGACGAAAACTCATCTGTTACAAAGGCATTTCATTTTTTTAAACTTATTTCAACTCCAGTCTTTTTGTGCATTCAGTATGAACCATCCAAAGCCACGTCATCAATTTCCAACCCTTTCTGACTTCATTTGCTATTTTTCACGCATTTACTGATTTTTTGGATCTAAATAACCCTGAAATTGAAAAGCACTACAAATGAACTCTGAAAAGGTTGAAAGTTGGCATGGTATCATCATTTCACCCACATAGCATGTGGTAAAAAGTTGAGAGGGTTACGGCAAAAACTGGATGCACTTCGTGTACAAAATGGACAATCTCTTTCGAAGTATCAGGGTTTGGCACGAAAACTCATTTGTTACAAAGGCATTTCATTTTTTAAACTTATTTCAACTCTAGACTTTTTGTGCATTCAGTATGCACCATTCAAAGCCACATCATAAATTTTCAACCCTTTCTGACTTCATTTGCTATTTTTCATGCATTTACTGATTTTTTTGAGCTAAATGACCCTGAAATTGAAAAGCACTACAAATGAACTCTGAAAAGGTCGAAAGTTGGAACGGTATCATTATTTCACCCACATAGCATGTGCTAAAAAGTTGAGAGGGTTACGGCCAAAACTAGATGCACTTCGTGTACAAAATGGACAACCTCTTTCGAAGTATCATGGTTTCGCACGAAAACTCATCTGTTACAAAGGAATTTCATTTTTTAAAACTTATTTCAACTCCAGACTTTTCGTGCGTTCAGTATGCACCATTCAAAGCAACATCAAAAAATTTCAACCCTTGCTGACTTCATTTGCTATTTTTCAAGCATTTACTGATTTTTTTTGAGCTAAATGACCCTGAAATTGAAAAGCACTACAAATGAACTCTGAAAATTTTGAAAGTTGGCATGGTATAATCATTTCACCCACATAGCACGTGCTAAAAAGTTGAGAGGGTTACGGCAAAAACTGGATGCACTTCGTGTACAAAATGGACAATCTCTTTCGAAGTATCAGGGTTTCGGACGAAAACTCATCTGTTACAAAGGCATTTCATTTTTTTAAACTTATTTCAACTCCAGAATTTTTGTGTGTTCAGTATACACCATTCAAAGCCACGTCATCAATTTCGAACAATTTCTGACCTCATTTTCTATTTTTCAGGCATTTACTGATTTTTTGAGCTAAATGACCCTGAAATTGAAAAGCACTACAAATGAACTTTTAAAAGGTTGAAAGTTGGCATGGTATCATCATTTCACCCACATAGCACGTGCTAAAAAGTTGAGAGGGTTACGGCAAAACTGGATGCACTTCGTGTACAAAATGGACAATCTCTTTCGAAGTATCAGTGTTTCGGACGAAAACTCATCTGTTACAAAGGCATTTCCATTTTTAACTTATTTCAACTCTAGAGTTTTTGTGCATTCAGTATGCACCATTCAAAGCAACTTCATCAATTTCCAACCCTTTCTGTCTTCATTTGCTATTTTTCATGCATTTATAGATTTATATTGAGCTAAATGACCCTGAAATTGAAAAGCACTACAAATGAACTCTGAAAAGGTTAAAAGTTGGCATGGTATCATCATTTCACCCATATAGCGCGCATGTGCTAAAAAGTTAAGAGGGTTTCGGCAAAAACTGGATGCACTTCGTGTACAAAATGGACAATCTCTTTCGAAGTATCAGGGTTTCGGACGAAAACTCATCTGTTACAAAGGCATTTCATTTTTTAAACTTATTTCAATTCCAGACTTTTTGTGCGTTCAGTATGCACCTTCAAAGTCACATCATAAACTTTCAACCCTTTATGACTTCATTTGCTATTTTTGGTGTATTTACTGATTTTTTTGAGCTAAATGACCCTGAAATTGAAAAGCACTACAAATGAACTCTGAAAAGGTTGAAAGTTGGCATGGTATCATCATTTCACCCACATGGCATGTGCTAAAAAGTTGAGAGGGTTATGGCAAAAACTGGATTCACTTCATGTACAAAATGGACAATCTCTTTCGAAGTATCAGGGTTTCGGACGAAAACTCATCTATTACAAAGGCAATTCATTTTTTAAAACTTATTGCAACTCCAGACTTTTTGTGCATTCAGTACGCACCATTCAATGCCACGTCATCAACTTCCAACCCTTTCTGACTTCATTTGCTATTTTTCAGGCGTTTACTGAATTTTTTGAGCTAAATGACCCTGAAATTGAAAACAACTACAAATGAACTCTGAAAAGGTTGAAAGTTGGCATGGTATCATCATTTCACCCACGTAGCATGTGCTAAAAAGTTGAGAGGGTTACAGCAAAATCTGGATGCACTTCGTGTACAAACTGGACAATCTCTTTCAAAGTATCAGGGTTTTGGACGAAAACTCATCTGTTACAAAGGCATTTCATTTTTTTAAACTTATTTCAACTCCAGTCTTTTTGTGCATTCAGTATGAACCATCCAAAGCCACGTCATCAATTTCCAACCCTTTCTGACTTCATTTGCTATTTTTCACGCATTTACTGATTTTTTGGATCTAAATAACCCTGAAATTGAAAAGCACTACAAATGAACTCTGAAAAGGTTGAAAGTTGGCATGGTATCATCATTTCACCCACATAGCATGTGCTAAAAAGTTGAGAGGGTTACGGCAAAAACTGGATGCACTTCGTGTACAAAATGGACAATCTCTTTCGAAGTATCAGGGTTTGGCACGAAAACTCATTTGTTACAAAGGCATTTCATTTTTTTAAACTTATTTCAACTCTAGACTTTTTGTGCATTCAGTATGCACCATTCAAAGCCACATCATAAATTTTCAACCCTTTCTGACTTCATTTGTGTGACGCCCCCGGCCCGATCGTGCACTAATCATACACGCAAATGCACACGATCAAGCCTAAGGACTCACGGGAAGATATCACAACACAACTCTAAAACATAAATAAAGTCATACAAGCTTTATATTACAAGCCAGGGGCCTCGAGGGCTCGAATACATAAGCTTGCGAACAAGCGTCAGCGGAAGCATCAGATATCTGAGTACAGATATGAAATAGAAACAGAAAGGCCTTTAGGAAGGCGGGGCAAAATAAAACACTACGATCGAAAGGCGAAGGCCTCCTGCCTGGGACCCTCCGATCCTACTCCTGGTCGTCAGTCAACTCGTAGTAGTATCCATCCTCTGGGTAGTAGTAGTAGCGATCGTCGGGGCATCTGTCTCAGGGGGCTCCGTCCTCTGGTCACGTCAAACTGATATGGGGAGAAAAAGGAAAACAAAGCAACCGTGAGTACTCTGAGGTACTCAGCAAGCAAGGATCTACACTACATATGCAACATTATCAAGGGGAGGCTGTATATGTGGACTGGGCTGCAGAAATGCCAGAATAGAGAGAAGGCCTAGTCCTATCGAAGACTAGCATCTTCAGCGGTCTTGCAGCAGTAGAAGAGAGTAGAACAATGCCATATAAAGTAGTAGTAATAATATCAACCTCACCCAGAGATCCTTTCTCGACTCCCTGCGAGAAAGCAATCCCAGAGCCATACATTCATCAACCTCGTCCTGAGATCCCTTCTCGACTCCCTGCGAGAAGCAATCCCAGAGCCATATATACGGGTCTCATCACAGGTATCCAGTTCTAAATTGTATCAATCAGGATACAACTCCGAGTGTCCTTTACCGTAGGACCGGCTATCGATAGAAGTGTTCTTCCCTGCAGGGGTGCACCAACTTACCCAACACGCTCGATTAACTTCGGCCGGACACACTTTCCTGGGTCATGCCCGGCCTCGGCCAAACGACACATCGCAACCCTACCTACAGCTCAGCAGAGAGGTCCCCGCCGGTCTACATCCTAAGCGCAAGGGGGTCTTGGCCATCGCCCCTCGCCCTCCGGGTCGTTGCGTACATGGCCCAGATCCAAGCACCACCGAAATGGCGCCAATCACTCCATGCCGCACTGCTGAACTGGACGTCTGACAGAGCTTTCGGCTGATGCATACGATGCAGAACGCCCATACTATGCCCACGTGATGGTTAGTGCTATCTGTAGGAGATATGCCCTAGAGGCAATAATAAATGTTATTAATTATCTCCCTGTTCATAATTAGGTTTATGTTCCATGCTATAACTGCTATGGTTCTCGAGTCTACAAATAAAACGAGGCTTGGAGGAAGACTCATATGCACGTGTGGAATAATAAACGGTAAAATGTATTCCTAGTCAAGCCTCTATGACTGGCTCAAGTATTGCATGATGATCCTGTTTTCCTGATCATGGGCATGACTATGCCGGCAATTTTGAGGGCACAATGTTAGCAGAACATTTGTGTTGAATCGACCCAAATTGATGTTATGCTATGAGATTCTTTCGTCACAAGTTAATGGTTAATAACACAGGGATGGTTAACGTTTGCATAATTCCTCAGACCATGAGAGTATCGAGTTTCTTCATGCTTGATTCATGAACTTTGGGGTTTGTTAAACGTCATCCGTAACTGGATGGCTATTACGGCGGCTTACGGGTTCATGGGAAAGTATGTCAAGTAACTTGATAGCTCAAGATTGGGATTTGCTCCTCCGACGATGGAGAGATATCTCTGGGCCCTCTCGGTGTTACGGTATCCATCATCGTCTGGCCAGAAACTTTGTGATTTGATCACGGGGATGCCGGAACACGGTAACGAGAAAAGAGAACAATACCGGTAACGAGGTAACTAGCATAGTGGACAAGTTGTTGATCCACGGGAATGCCAACATGTCTCACCTCGGGTATTTGTAACATATCGCGAAGCAACAGGAATAGCACACGGCAACTGGAGGTTCACTCGAATATTCATTCGTGTGGGTATAGGGGTCAATATGGGTGTCCACGGCTCCGATGTTGATCATTGATCGGAAGGGGTTCCAGGTCATGTCTATACTTCACCGAACCTATAGGGTCACACGCTTAAGGGTCATCTATCTGCTGAATACTAGACAGGGAGTCTGAGAGAAAATCACCGAAAAAGTTTCGGACAGCGGAAAAGTTCCGCAGAGGTCACCGGATGAGTTCCGGTGAAACTGAAAAGTTGTTTCAGAGGATACCACAAAGTCAAATTGGTTTCGGCACATGCCCGATAATTCTTGGAGGGTGCCAGAATCATTCTGGAAACTTTTGGGAATTTTCTGGAAGAAAAACCGGAAATGTTCCGGAGCTGCCGGAACCACTTCAGATGCTTTTCGCAGATGAAAATCACTAATCTGGAATTGTTCCAGAACGCGTTGAAAATTATTTTAGTGGGTACTGGAAATGTTCTAAGCCCACATAAATATTTTCAGTTCGAACGGACGCTGAAAAATGTCGTCATGAATAGTGAAAGTGCTTTTTGGGTGGCTTCTTGGAGAAGCCACCTTGAGGGTCCTTTGGTATTTTTTCCCTTGGCT
The DNA here is from genome assembly GCA_011799875.1 of Thinopyrum elongatum. Taxonomy (NCBI): domain Eukaryota; kingdom Viridiplantae; phylum Streptophyta; class Magnoliopsida; order Poales; family Poaceae; genus Thinopyrum; species Thinopyrum elongatum. Next base: position 475,317,822 of record CM022299.1, on the reverse strand, counting down.
TCTTGGAGAAGCCACCCTTGGGCTTGGCCTATAAATAGGGGTGGAGGGGGCTGCCTAAAGACTCACTCCTTCTCACATACAAGTGCCATTGCATGATCTGGCTTCTCTCTCCCTCTCCGCGAAATAGTTTCGTAGAGCCGAAAGGCTGTCTGGGTTCCGGTGGGAACTAGTTCTGGACGGCGAAGCCCTGCCGGATAGATGGCACCGTATGTGTGCAACTCTGTAGAGAGGTCGTAGTTTCGATCTTAGTGCCCGAGGGGCTGTTCGAGAGTGCCTCCCGAAGGGCTGTCCAAGTGACGGTCCGAGTTCTGTGAGTCCTCCCGAAGGGCTGTCCGAGTTTCGAAGGTCCTCCCGAAGGGCTGTCCGCGACACTGTCCGGGGGACTATCCGACCGCCTCCCGGAGGGCTGTCCGGGTGGCGGATGAGGGTATACATCCTCACGGTTGGGAGGTTGTAAATCCTAGCTGCGGGGATCTGCACCGCCAATCGTCATCGACTCTACTTCCGCTGCGCTACGAGTCGGTAACGAAAATGATCAAACCTTGTATGCAGTCTCCATAGTGGTCCTGGGCTGGTGCGTAGGTCGGAAATTTTTTGTTTTCTGCTGCGTTACCCTACAGTGGCATCATGAGCCGTGCTATGCGTAGATGCAGGTTGCGATCTAGAATACATGAGATGTATGGGTGTTGCACAATATAATTAGGTAGTAGATGAGTTCTATTACTGAAAATTATTTGTGTGGGTAGCAGATGAAATCTGTTACCCGATGTTCTTGTTGCTTCCCTGGAATTTGCATATTTCTGATCTTGATAACAGCATGGTGGAGTTTCAATGTTCTGGCAATCCGCGATCCTGATTGATCAACGAAGTGCTAACAGTTCATTGAATTCCACCGTAGTTAAAAGGAAAGATGAAATTTCGCAGACAAAAGGGCAATGCAGATATGATCTGCACGGGGGTCATGCGTATGACGAAGTTTAGTATGGGGCTCGAGATTTTATTATCTCGGTTTTCATACACCCTGGAAAGTTAATCTAGCGACTTGAATTATCATACTTGATGATGGACGTTGGTAGCTTCGGTTTGTTTCGAAACCTTAGAAGCCACGAAAAACTAGTTTTTTTGCATGAACCAATTAGAGGCGTCTAACTTGGTTTTGCAGGAGGGTTTACATGTGCATGTGATGTGGTATAGCAGTGCTCATAATAATTTGATTATGTATGAGATGACTATATAATGTAAATTGATTAACATGACCTGCGTGTCATGATTCGGCATGATGGCTGGAGCCATATGATTGCACTTTAAATGACCTGTGTGTCAACCTTGTGTAAATTTTATTAGCTATAGAGATAGCAATATTATCTGTTGCATCGACAAGGTGGTGGCAATCTTCGCGAAGGTGATCACCGACGTGAATGCCGAAGACGAAGGAATACAAGACTTCTCCATCAGAAAGGGCTATACCATATCATGCTATTATGAATTGCCTGAGATGTTTATCCCTTATGTTGCACCCTTCTTGATTGCACGGTAGTCGCTTTTATTAGGGTGATCTCTCACAAAAATATCAAGTAGTTAGTGTTCTCCCAAGTGTAGCACCGTCACGGCACCTAACTTTTCGGGGTATCACATGCTAACATGGGTACGAACGATTAGGGATGTGTGAGGCGGGTGAGTTGAGACCTCGCAGCGAGATCACTTGGTTGTCTTGACGTTCAGGCATGAAAGTCATGAGCTCGGAACACACGCATCGAAAGATGAACAAGAGTCACATAGAGATGTGATTGGCAAGTTTGCCTACCGATTGAGATTTTCGTCATCAGTGATGCTACCATCAATGGCGTTGAATTGAAATGCGGATCTTGAATCACTCACAATCAATTATGAGAGATATTGATTTGAGTGGGAGCGCACTGTAGAATTAATTCTTTTAATTCTCAGTGCAATTAATTTTGAACACTGTCTAAGTGTGATTTGCATAATAGTTGTAGAATAATGGCTCGCATTTCCACCTTCCCTATTAAAATTGAATAGCTGTTAAATATCTGGTTAAAACTTTACGGTTGGTAACGTAATGTGAGGATGGTCCTCAAGAGTGCCGAGAAGGACTTTGTCCTATTGCATACTTTCGGTATTCTCTCGCTTATGCTATGGATCATGTGACTCTCGTCCGTTGATCCAAAAGCTAGAATTCCATTTCAGTCAAGCGCAATATGTTTGTTTCCATGAGACCCAAACTTCGAAAGTTTGGATAGTTATGTGATATTCATGGAATCTGAAAATTATTTTCAGAGACAGACAAAGGCTAAAAGATATGAGATATCCAAAGAAATGTTTGTTTGCAAACTATTAGTAAAGGAGTTTACTATGCATTAGACTGATAAGAGAGGGATCCAGAAGAACGCCTGTCATATGATGCAAGGTGAATAAAACAACAACTTAAAGAGAAAGGAAGTGTCTGAAGGGTGTCAGTGAAACTTTCACGCCTAGGAAGTCCAGGGCTGATGCCACTCTTAAGTTGTGTGCTTCTTCTGAGAGTAGGAGAAATACTAAAAGTTAAACTGTTAGAAGTATAAAGGCAATGAGAAAGAAGACTGGAATATCCAGCTCATGTATGTGTAGGAGATATGCCCTAGAGGCAATAATAAATGTTATTATTTATCTCCATGCTCATTATTATGTTTATGTTCCATGCTATAACTGCTATGGTTCTCGAGTCTGCATAACCACGAGGCTCGGAGGAAGACTCATATGCACGTGTGGAATAATAAACGGTAAAATGTATTCCTAGTCAAGCCTCTATGACTGGCTCAAGTGTTGCATGATGGTTCTGTTTTCCTGATCATGGGCATGTCTATGCCAGCAACTTTGAGGGCACAATGTTAGAAGAACATTTGTGTTGAATCGACCCGAATTGATGTTATGCTATGAGATACATTCGTCATGAGTTAATGGTTAATAACACAGAGATAGTTAACGTTTGCATGATTCCTCAGACCATGAGAGTATCGAGTTTCTTCATGCTTGATTCATGAACTTTGGGGTTTGTTAAACGTCATCCGTAAATGGATGGCTATTACGGCGGCTTACGGGTTCATGGGAAAGTATGTCAAGTAACTTGATAGCTCAAGATTGGGATTTGCTCCTCCGACGATGGAGAGATATCTCTGGGCCCTCTCGGTGTTACGGTATCCATCATCGTCTGGCCAGACACTTTGTGATTTGATCACGGGGATGCCGGAACACGGTAACGAGAAAAGAGAACAATACCGGTAACGAGGTAACTAGCATAGTGGACAAGTTATTGATCCACGGGAATGCCAACATGTCTCACCTCGGGTATTTGTAACATATCGCGAAGCAACAGGAATAGCACACGGCAACTGGAGGTTCACTCGAATATTCATTCGTGTGGGTATAGGGGTCAATATGGGTGTCCACGGCTCCGATGTTGATCATTGATCGGAAGGGGTTCCGTGTCATGTCTATACTTCACCGAACCTATAGGGTCACACGCTTAAGGGTCATCTATCTGCTGAATACTAGACAGGGAGTCTGAGAGAAAATCACCGAAAAAGTTTCGGACACCGAAAAGTTTCGGACAGCGGAAAAGTTCCGCAGAGAGAGGTCACCGGATGAGTTCCGGTGAAACTGAAAAGTTGTTTCAGGGGATACCATTAAGTCAAAATGTTTTCGGCACATGCCTGATAATTCTTGGAGGATGCCAGAATCATTCTGGAAACTTCTGAGAATTTTCTGGAAGAAAAACCGGAAATGTTCCGAGGCTGCCGGAACCGCTTCAGATGCTTTTCGCAGATGAAATCACTAAACTGGAATTGTTCCAGAACACCTTGAAAATTATTTTAGTGGGTACTGGAAATGTTCTAAGCCCACATAAATATTTTCAGTTCGAACGGACGCTGAAAAATGTCGTCGTGAATAGTGAAAGTGCTTTTTGGGGTATTTTTGGAAAGCCACCTTTTAGGGCTTTTGCTAAAGGCTTCTAGAAGGACTTTGGGGGCCATGAGAGCACCTCATGGGGGACCCCCAAGGGGGTGGCCGGCCAAGGGGGGTGGAGCTCTTTGGAGCTCCACATGGCATCCCATTTTGTCCATATTACCCTCATGTGAAGACTTTTGCATGGGAGTTTTTGGTAATTTGGGAGGCACACTACCCCTTGGGTTTTCCTATAAATAGGAGGTGAGGGGGCTGCCCAAACCTCATCCCTTCTCACATACAAGTGCCATGCAATGATCTGGCTTCTCTCTCCCTCCCACAAAAAGAGTTTCGTAGAGCCGAAAGGCTGTCTGGGTTCCGGTGGGAACTAGTTCTGGACGGCGAAGCCCTGCCGGATAGATGACACCGTATGTGTGCAACTCTGTAGAGAGGTCGTAGTTTCGATCTTAGTGCCCGAGAGGCTGTTCGTGAGTGCCTCCCGAAGGGCTGTCCAAGTGACGGTCCGAGTTCTGTGAGTCCTCCCGAAGGGCTGTCCGAGTGACCGTTCGAGTTTCGAAGGTCCTCCCGAAGGGCTGTCCGCGACACCGTCCGGGGGACTGTTTGACCGCCTCCCGGAGGGCTGTCCGAAGGGAAGACGAGGGTATACATCCTCGCGGTTGGGAGGTTGTAAATCCTAGCTGCGGGGATCTGCACCACCGATCGTCATCGACTCTACTTCCGCTGCGCTACGAGTCGGTAACGAAAATGATCAAACCTTGTATGCAGTCTCCATAGTGGTCCTGGGCTGGTGCGTAGGTCGGAAATTTTTTGTTTTCTGCTGCGTTACCCTCTTCTACCGCTGCAATATCGCTGAAGATGCTAGTCTTCGATAGGACTAGGCCTTCTCTCTATTCTGGCATTTCTGCAGCCCAGTCCACATATACAGCCTCCCCTTGATAAATGTTGCATATGTAGTGTAGATCCTTGCTTGCTGAGTACTTCAGAGTACTCACGGTTGCTTTGTTTTCCTTTTTCTCCCCATATCAGTTTGACGTGACCAGAGGACGGAGCCCCCTGAGACAGATGCCCCGACGATCGTTACTACTACTACCCAGAGGATGGATACTACTACGAGATGACTGACGACCAGGAGTAGGATCGGAGGGTCCCAGGCAGGAGGCCTTGTGCCTTTCGATCGTAGTGTTTTCTTTTGCCCCGCCTTTCTAAAGGCCTTTCTGTACTTTTTTTCATATCTGTACTCAGATATCTGATGCTTTCGCTGACGCTTGTTCGCAAGCTTATGTATTCGAGCCCTCGAGGCCCCTGGCTTGTAATATAAAGCTTGTATGACTTTATTTATGTTTTAGAGTTGTGTTGTGATATCTTCCCGTGAGTCCTTAGGCTTGATCGTGTGCATTTGCGTGTATGATTAGTGCACGATCGGGCCGGGGGCGTCACAAGTTGGTATCAGAGCCGACTGCCTGTAGGAATCCCCTTTCCAACTCCTTGGCCGAAGTTGAGTCTAGTGGTCCAAAACTGTTTTACTAACTTGGCCGTGTGGCTTACGGGCCCACGTCGCCAATTGGGAGGTATTAGTATCTTTTATTCCTCATCTTTACTCTGGGACTCTGACCTCTCTTCCTTTCGGGTTAACTAAAGTTTACTAACGCCGACACTTAGGATCTCGTAATTCTCGTCCACCCGAAGAGCTGAATATCTGTGCGATTTCCCTGACATTGATCTGATTAGTCTGATAATCATTTTCCTTTCCATTGTTTTGTTTAACCTTTCTCTCCGAGATCGGTTATACTTCTCCTTGTCTTTTGACAATCATGAGTTTCCTCTGTTTCAGATGGATCGTTTGTTTCCACCACACCCTGCGACGCAGCTACCAGCTGTTCGAGCAGGGATACATCCAGAGTACATTCTTTATCCACTGGGGCAGATGTCAATCCGTTACAATACCCCAGTACTATCTCCTCCAGATTCTCGCAAAGACTTTGTGATCTATTGTGACGCATCCCGTGAAGGATTAGGCTGTATCCTAATGCAAGAGCGTAAAGTGATTGCTTATGGCTCTCGTCAGTTGCGCCCACATGAAGAGAATTATCCGGTACATGATCTAGAACTAGCTGCTGTGATCTATGCATTGCAGTTATGGCGACATTACCTTCTCGGTAATCGTTGCGAGATCTACACGGATCATAAAAGTCTGAAGTACTTTATTACTCAACCATCTCTAAACCTCCGTCAGCAAAGATGGATGGAGACCATTGCGGACTATGATTTGGGTATTTCTTATACCCCTGGCAAGGCTAATGTAATGGCTGATGCGTTGAGCCGCAAATCCTATTGCTGCGAACTTGAGGTTCAGCTACAGCAACCCCTTCTGTATGAAGAGCTTCGAAAGCTAAATCTCGAGATAGTTCCCCAAGGATACCTAAAAACCTTGGTTGTTGAACCAGACCTTGGGAAAGCTGTTAAGAATGCGCAAGCTAAAGATGCTGAAGTTGATCTGATGAAGAAAGATCTTCACCTTGAAAAGTACAGGGATTTCTCATTGTCTGAAGATGGAACCTTGTACTTCAGAGACCGCATTGTCGTACCTCGCTTCGAGCTTATGACTGACAAAGTCATGAAGGAGGCACATGATACCCCGCTGTCTATTCATCCGGGTAGCACCAAGATGTATCGTGATCTCCGTCAAAGGTACTGGTGGTCTAAAATGAAGCAGGACATTGCTCGATATGTTGCTGAATGTGATGTGTGTCGTCGCGTTAAAGCAGAACATCAGAAGCCTGCTGGAATTCTGCAACCGTTACCTATTCCTTTATGGAAATGGGATAAGGTTCAGATGGATTTCATTACAGGACTTCCCAGGTCACAGAAGGGTCACGGTGCTATTCTTGTCATCGTCGACCAACTCTCCAAAGTTGCACACTTCCTGCCTGTCAAGGAGACGATCACTGCTAGTCAGTTAGCAGAGTTATATATCTCCAGAATTGTTTCACTCCACGGTATTCCGAAGGAGATCAGTTCGGACCGTGGCGGTCTTTTCACTTCCAAATTCTGGGAAAGCTTTCAAACAGCTATGGGAACTCATATTACCTGGAGTTCAGCTTATCATCCTCAATCCCAAGGCCAAGTTGAACGAGTTAATCAAGTGCTTGAAGACATGTTGCGAGCTTGTGTTATATCGTTTGGCAAGAAGTGGGAAGAATCTCTTCCATATGCCGAGTTCTCCTATAACAACAGCTATCAAGCCAGCTTGAAAATGGCCCCCTTTGAAGTTCTCTATGGACGTAAGTGCCGAACCCCTCTGAATTGGTCAGAAACTGGGGAACGACCTCTTGTTGGACCGGATATTATTCAACACGCCGAAGAACAAGTCCATATCGTCCGTGAAAACCTCAAGGCAGCTCAGGACCGCCAGAAGAGCAACTATGATCGCAAACGATGGGGTTTGACTTATCAACCTGGTGATCAAGCTTATCTTCGTGTCACTCCTATGAAGGGCACTCACCGTTTTGGA
>CM022299.1:475296946-475308892 GCA_011799875.1 Thinopyrum elongatum | reverse complement strand
CCCCCCCGGTCCGCGCCCGCGCGTGCCATTTGGGCACCGGACATGTCCGGTCCCAAATGGGCACGCTCCGGACATGTCCGGCGCCTAGACGTGCACGCCGCGGACATGTTCGCCCAGCCCGCTGACATAGGGGCCCACGGCCCAGAACGAATTAAAAAAATATAATAATAATAAAAATAAAAATAATTAAAATAATTAATTAGTTAATTAATTAAGTTAATTAATCCTGATTAGGTTAATCTAATTAAGTAGTTAGTGTTAATTGAACAGTAATTTAATTAGTTAATCACTAATTAACCTAACAGCCTATGACAGGTGGGACCCACTGGTCCTGACGTCATGCTGACGTCATGCTGACGTCAGCAAGACACTGTTTCGGATAATGTTAATTTAAATAATTAATTAAATTCCAGAAATTAATAAAAACTTTAGAAAATCATATAAAATAATCCGTAGCTCAGATGAAAATACTTTGTACATGAAAGTTGCTCAGAACGACGAGACGTATCTGAATACGCGGTCCGTTCGTCCGTCACGCGTCCCTAACTATCCGAACTTGCAACCGTTCCCCTCTTATCCTCTGTCCGATAATTCCAAAGACCCGGGAAATATCGTCAGATATTCTCCTGCTCCGTCTGTTACGTGAGATGCTGCGTTAGACTACCCCTAGCACCGAGTATCGTATTTGTCATGCTCATGTTTGCTATATATTTATACTGTTTCCTCCCCCTCTTCTCTCTCGATAGCCCCCGACCCTGACGTCGTCCCCGAGACCGACGCAGCTCCGGATCCCGAAGACACCATAGACGACCTTGCCCTTGCCGCCGAGCAACCAGGCAAGCCCCCCCACCTTTGATCATCCCGATATCGCCCATTCTATATTCTCATGCTTGCATTAGAATTACTTCTGCTGCTGCTTTACCTATTCTGATGCATAGCCTGTTCATTGTAACCTGCTGTTGATAATTACCTACATATCCTAAACTGTTTAGTCTAGGCTGGGTAGAGACCTATCAGTGACCCCACTTATCCCGACTGCCGCGCTGGATCGTCAGAAGACCCGATCAATGGGATTAAAGACCAGGACCCGACACCGCACATCACCCCCCTTAGTTGTAACGACACTGCAGCGTTACTATCGAGTGCCGAGGGTGAAACCTCTTGTAGCACTTCTGATGTTAACTCTGTAGAGTAGCTATTCGGTCGTGGTCATCGAGGGTGATTCCTCCTTCACCGCTTCCGATAACGACGCTGTCCTACAACACCTCAAGTGTGGACCCAGTGAGGGTGATTCCTCCTAGTTCACCTTGACGGATACATCGAGTGGGAATTCAATGAGGGTGATACCTCGGATTCCCTGATGTTATGGACACACGGATACTTGGACCTTACAATGTTACTTGGAAAGGCGGGTCGACCCTGAGGGGTACCCGCGTGTGATGTGAAGGCGGGTTGCCAGTGTGGTGCCCGAGTGGTGAATACGAGGCGCGGCCGGGCATTCTTAACCCTTGCCACAAGTCCTCGAGACGGGGCGACGGGGTCACATCTTTCGTGAGTCTCTGCTCGTTACCGCAAGCCCTAGTCCTAACGATTTGGATATTTGATCCGAGCAGGCCTCTGGCCTGATAGCACTAACCATCACGTGGGCATAGTATGGGCGTTCTGCATCGTATGCATCAGCCGAAAGCTCTGTCAGACGTCCAGTTCAGCATGGCGGCACGGTCGGATCGTGTCGGCCACCCGAGGCGATGCTGGTATCCACCCTGTGCGCAACGACCCGGAGGGCGAGGGGCGATGGCCAAGACCCCCTTGCGCTTAGGACGTAGACCGGCGGGGACCTCTCTGCTGAGCTGTAGGTAGGGTTGCGATGTGTCGTTTGGCCGAGGCCGGGCATGACCCAGGAAAGTGTGTCCGGCCGAAGTTAATCGAGCGTGTTGGGTAAGTTGGTGCACCCCTGCAGGGAAGAACACTTCTATCGATAACCGGTCCTACGGTAAAGGACACTCGGAGTTGTATCCTGATTGATACAATTTAGAACTGGATACCTGTGATGAGACCTGTATATATGGCTCTGGGATTGCTTTCTCGCAGGGAGTCGAGAAAGGATCTCTGGGTGAGGTTGATATTATTACTACTACTTTATATGGCATTGTTCTACTCTCTTCTACTGCTGCAAGACCACTGAAGATGCTAGTCTTCGATAGGACTAGGCCTTCTCTCTATTCTGGCATTTCTGCAGCCCAGTCCACATATACAGCCTCCCCTTGATAATGTTGCATATGTAGTGTAGATCCTTGCTTGCTGAGTACTTCAGAGTACTCACGGTTGCTTTGTTTTCCTTTTTCTCCCCATATCAGTTTGACGTGACTAGAGGACGGAGCCCCCTGAGACAGATGCCCCGATGATCGTTACTACTACTACCCAGAGGATGGATACTACTACGAGTTGACTGACGACCAGGAGTAGGATCGGAGGGTCCCAGGCAGGAGGCCTTCGCCTTTCGATCGTAGTGTTTTATTTTGCCCCGCCTTTCTAAAGGCCTTTCTGTACTTTCTTTTATATCTGTACTCAGATATCTGATGCTTCCGCTGACGCTTGTTCGCAAGCTTATGTATTCGAGCCCTCGAGGCCCTGGCTTGTAATATAAAGCTTGTACGACTTTATTTATGTTTTAGAGTTGTGTTGTGATATCTTCCCGTGAGTCCTTAGGCTTGATCGTGTGCATTTGCGTGTATGATTAGTGCACGATCGGGCCGGGGGCGTCACAAAAGTTGAGAGGGTTACGGCCAAAACTAGATGCACTTCGTGTACAAAATGGACAACCTCTTTCGAAGTATCATGGTTTCGCACGAAAACTCATCTGTTACAAAGGAATTTCATTTTTTTAAACTTATTTCAACTCCAGAATTTTCGTGCGTTCAGTATGCACCATTCAAAGCAACATCAAAAAATTTCAACCCTTGCTGACTTCATTTGCTATTTTTCAAGCATTTACTGATTTTTTTGAGCTAAATGACCCTGAAATTGAAAAGCACTACAAATGAACTCTGAAAATTTTGAAAGTTCGCATGGTATAATCATTTCACCCACATAGCACGTGCTAAAAAGTTGAGAGGGTTACGGCAAAAACTGGATGCACTTCGTGTACAAAATGGACAATCTCTTTCGAAGTATCAGGGTTTCGGACGAAAACTCATCTGTTACAAAGGCATTTCATTTTTTTAAACTTATTTCAACTCCAGAATTTTTGTGTGTTCAGTATACACCATTCAAAGCCACGTCATCAATTTCGAACAATTTCTGACCTCATTTTCTATTTTTCAGGCATTTACTGATTTTTTTGAGCTAAATGACCCTGAAATTGAAAAGCACTACAAATGAACTTTTAAAAGGTTGAAAGTTGGCATGGTATCATCATTTCACCCACATAGCATGTGCTAAAAAGTTGAGAGGGTTACGGTAAAAACTGGATGCACTTCGTGTACAAAATGGACAATCTCTTTCGAAGTATCAAGGTTTCGGACGAAAACTCATCTGTTACAAAGGCATTTTATTTTTTTAAACTTATTTCAACTCCAGACTTTTTGTGAGTTCAGTATGCACCATTCAAAGCAACATCATAAATTTTCAACCCTTTCTGACTTCATTTGCTATTTTTCATGCATTTACCGATTTTTTTGAGCTAAATGACCCTGAAATTGAAAAGCACTACAAATGAACTTTGAAAAGGTTGAAAGTTGGCATGGTAACATCATTTCACCCACATAGCATGTGATAAAAAGTTGAGAGGGTTACGGCAAAAACTGGATGCACTTCGTGTACAAAATGGACAATCTCTTTCGAAGTATCAGGGTTTCGGACAAAAACTCATCTGTTACAAAGGCATTTCATTTTTTTAAACTTATTTCAACTCCAGACTTTTTGTGCGTTTAGTATGCACCATTCAAAGCAACATCATAAATTTTCAACCCTTTCTGACTTCACTTGCTATTTTTCATGCTTTTACCGATTTTTTTGAGCTAAATGACCCTGAAATTGAAAAGCACTACAAATGAACTCTGAAAAGGTTGAAAGTTGGCATGGTATCATCATTTCACCCACATAGCATGTTCTAAAAAGTTGAGAGGGTTACGGCAAAAACTGAATGCACTTCGTGTACAAAATGGACAATCTCTTTCGAAGTATCAGGGTTTCGGACAAAAACTCATCTGCTACAAAGGCATTTCATTTTTTTTAAACTTATTTCAACTCCAGACTTTTTGTGTATTCAGTATGCACCATTCAAAGCCACGTCATCAATTTCCAACCCTTTCTGACTTCATTTGCTATTTTTCATGCATTTATTGATTTTTTTGAGCTAAATGACCCTGAAATTGAAAAGCACTAGAAATGAACTCTAAAAAGGTTGAAAGTTGGCATGGTATCATCATTTAATCGACATAGCATGTGCTATAAAGTTGAGAGGGTTACGGCAAAAACAGGATGCACTTCGTGTACAAAATGGACAATCTCTTTCGAAGTATCAGGGTTTCGGACGAAACTAATCTGTTACAAAAGGCATTTCATTTTTTTAACTTATTTCAACTCCAGACTTTTTGTGCGTTCAGTATGCACCATTCAAAGCCACATCATCAATTTCCAACCCTTTCTGACTTCATTTGCTATTTTTCATGCATTTACTGATTTTTTTGAGCTAAATGACCCTAAAATTGAAAAGCACTACATATGAATTCTGAAGAGGTTGAAAGTTGGCATGGTATCATCATTTCACCCACATAGCATGTGCTAAAAAGTTGAGAGGGTTACGGCAAAAACTGGATGCACTTCGTGTACAAAATGGACAATCTCTTTCGAAGTATTACGGTTTCGGACGAAAACTCATCTGTTACAAAGGCATTTCATTTTTTAAACTTATTTCAACTCCAGACTTTTTGTGCGTTCAGTACGCACCATTCAAAGCCGCGTCATCAATTTCCAACCCTTTCTGACTTCATTTGCTATTTTTCATGCATTTATTAATTTTTTTTGAGCTAAATGACCCTGAAATTGAAAAGCACTACAAATGAACTCTGAAAATTTTGAAAGTTCGCATGGTATAATCATTTCACCCCCATAGCACGTGCTAAAAAGTTGAGAGGGTTACGGCAAAATGTGGATGCACTTCGTGTACAAAATGGACAATCTCTTTCGAAGTATCAGGGTTTCGGACGAAAACTCATCTGTTACAAAGGCATTTCATTTTTTTAAACTTATTTCAACTCCAGAATTTTTGTGTGTTCAGTATACACCATTCAAAGCCACGTCATCAATTTCGAACAATTTCTGACCTCATTTTCTATTTTTCAGGCATTTACTGATTTTTTTGAGCTAAATGACCCTGAAATTGAAAAGCACTACAAATGAACTTTTAAAAGGTTGAAAGTTGGCATGGTATCATCATTTCACCCACATAGCATGTGCTAAAAAGTTGAGAGGGTTACGGTAAAAACTGGATGCACTTCGTGTACAAAATGGACAATCTCTTTCGAAGTATCAAGGTTTCGGACGAAAACTCATCTGTTACAAAGGCATTTTATTTTTTTAAACTTATTTCAATCCAGACTTTTTGTGAGTTCAGTATGCACCATTCAAAGCAACATCATAAATTTTCAACCCTTTCTGACTTCATTTGCTATTTTTCATGCATTTACCGATTTTTTTGAGCTAAATGACCCTGAAATTGAAAAGCACTACAAATGAACTTTGAAAAGGTTGAAAGTTGGCATGGTAACATCATTTCACCCACATAGCATGTGATAAAAAGTTGAGAGGGTTACGGCAAAAACTGGATGCACTTCGTGTACAAAATGGACAATCTCTTTCGATGTATCAGGGTTTCGGACGAAAACTCATCTGTTACAAAGGCATTTCATTTTTTTAAACTTATTTCAACTCCAGACTTTTTGTGCGTTTAGTATGCACCATTCAAAGCAACATCATAAATTTTCAACCCTTTCTGACTTCACTTGCTATTTTTCATGCTTTTACCGATTTGAAATGATGTTACCATGCCAACCTTGCAACCTTTTCATAGTTCATTGTACGTGCTTTTCAATTTCAGGGTCTTAGCTCAAAAAAATCGGTAAATGCATGAAAAAACTGCAAATGAAGTCAGAAAGGGTTGAATTATGATGTGGCTTTGAATGGTGCCATACTGAACCACAAAAAGTCTGGAGTTGAATAAGTTTAAAAAAATAATGCCTTTGTACAGATGAGTTTTCGTCGAAACCCTTGATCTACTTTCGAAAGAGATTGTCCATTTTGTACACGATTCATCCAGTTTTTCGTAACCCTCTCTACTTTTTAGCACATGCTATGTGGGTGAAATGATTATACCATGCCAACTTTCAACCTTTTCAGAGTTCATTTGTAGTGCTTTTTCAATTTAGGTCATTTAGCTCAAAAAAATCAGAATGCATGAAAAATAGCAAATGAGAGTCAGAAGGGTTGGGAATTGATGACGTGGCTTTGAATGGGTGTAACGGAACGACAAAAGTCTGGAGTTGAATAAGTTTAAAAAATGAAATGCCTTTGTAACAGATGAGTTTTCGTCCGAAACCCTGATACTTCGAAAGAGATTGTCCATTTTGTACACGAAGTGCATCCATTTTTGCCGTAACCTCTCAACTTTTTAGCACATGCTATGGGGGTGAAATGAATGATACCATGCAACTTTCAAATTTTTCAGAGTTCATTTGTAGTGCTTTTCAATTTCCAGGGTCATTTAGCTCAAAAAACATAATCATGAAAAATAGAAATGAAGTCAGAAAGTTGAAATTGAATGCAGTAAGCGGCTGGTTAATGGCTGTACTACGCACACAAAGTCTGGAGGAAATAGTTAAAAAATAAAAATGAATGCCTTGTAACAGATGAGTTTTCGTGCGAAACACCGTATACTTCGAAAGAGATTGTCCATTTTGTACAGCGAAGTGCATCAGTTTTTGCCGTAACCCTCTCAACTTTTTAGCACATGCTATTGGGTGAAATGAATGATCCATGCCAACTTTCACCTTTTCAAAGTTCATTTGTATTGCTTTTCAATTTAGGGTCATTTAGCTCAAAAAAATCATTAAATGCATGAAAATAGCAAATGAAGTCAGAAAGGGTGGAAATTGATGATGTGCCTTTGAGGTGCATACTGAACGCACAAAAGTCGGAGTTGAAATAAGTTAAAAAAATTAAATGCCTTTGTAACAGATAGTTTCGTCCGAAACCCTGATACTTCGAAAGAGATTGTCCATTTTGTAACCGAAGTGCATCCGTTTTTTGCCGTAACCCCTCTCACACTTTTTAGCACATGCTATGTGTGAAATGATGATACCATGCCAACTTTCAACCTTTTCAAGTTCATTTTAGTGCTTTCAATTTCAGGGTCATTTAGCTAAAAAAATCATAATGCATGAAAAATAGCAAATGAAGTCAGAAAGGGTTGAAATTGATGACTGTGCTTTGAATGGTTGCATACTGAATACACAAAAAGTCTGGAGTTGAATAAGTTTAAAAAAATGAAATGCCTTTGTAAGAATGAGTTTTTCGTCCAACCCTGATACTTTCGAAAGAGATTGTCCATTTTGTACACGAGTGCATCAGTTTTTGCCGTAACCCACTCAACTTTTTAGCACATGCTATGTGGGTGAAATGATGAACCATGCCAACTTTCAACCTTTCCAGAGTTCATTTGTTGTGCTTTTTCATTTCAGGTCATTTAGCTCAAAAAAATCGTAAAATGCATGAAAAATAGCAAATGAAGTCAGAAGGTTGAAATTTGATGATGTGGCTTTTGAATGGTGCATACTAATGCACAAAGTCTGAGTTTGAAATAAGTTTAAAAAATGAAATGCCTTTGTAACAATAGTTTTTCGTCCGAAACCCGATACTTCGAAAGAGATTGTCCATTTGTGTACCACGAATGCATCCAGTTTTTTGCCGTAACCCTCGTCAACTTTTTAGCACATGCTATGTGGGTGAATGATGATACCATGCCAACTTTCACCTTTCAAGTTCATTTGTAGTGCTTTTCATTTCAGGGTCATTTAGCTCAAAAATCAGTATGCATGAAAAATAGCAAAGAAGTCAGAAAGGGTTGAAAATTATGATGTGCTTTAATGGTGCATACTGAACACAAAAAGTCTGGAGTTGAAATAAGTTTAAAAAATAAAATGCCTTTGTACCAGATAGTTTTCGTCCGAACACCTATCTTTCGAAAGAGTTGTCCATTTTGTACACGAAGTGCATCCAGTTTTTCCGTAACCCTCTCAACTTTTTAGCCACATGCTATGTGGTTGAAATGATATAACAGGCCACTTTCAACCTTTTCAGAGTTCATTTGTAGTGCTTTCAATTTCAGGGTCATTTAGCTCAAAAACAAATAAACATGCTTGAAAAATAGTAAATGAGTCAGAAAGGGTTGAAAATTGATGACGTGGGCTTTGAATGTGAATACTGAACGCAACAAAATCTGGAGTTAAATAAGTTTAAAAAATGAAATGCCTTTGTAACAGATGATTTTTCGTCCGAAACCTTATACTTCGAAGAGATTGTCATTTTGTACACGAAGTGCATCCAGTTTTTCCGTAACCCTCTCACTTTAAGCACATGCTATGTGGGTGAAATGATATACCATGCCAACTTCAACTTTCAGAGTTCATTTGTAGTGCTTTCTAATTTCAGGGTCATTTAGCTCAAAAAATCATTAAATGCTGAAAAATAGCAAATGAAGTCAGAAAGGGTTGAATTATTGATGTGCTGCTTTGAATGGTGCATACTAACGCACAAAATCTGGAGTTGAAATAAGTTTAAAAAAAATGAAGCCTTTGTAACAGATGAGTTTTCGTGCGAACCCCTGATACTTCGAAAGAGATTGTCCATTTTGTACACGAAGTGCATCTCCGTTTTGGGTTTGCCGTCTACCCTCTCACTTTTGGACGCCAGTCGGGGCCGCGGCGAACACACCCGGGCCGAGTCGTGGCACTAATCATACACGCAATCACCCGATTACGAGCAGCCCAGACGGCTCACCGGCTCAGGGAAAGTTTGGAAGTCCCCATACACAACTCTGATGAGGACATAAACTCGAAAGTCGCTACAAGACTTGTATATTGTACCTGACAGGCCAGTTTGCCTACGGGTAGTGCGAAAGTCGAAATACGATCAAGCTTACCCGTCTAACAGCGTCAGCCGGAGCGCGAAAGCGTAGTGCTCGTGTGTGCAGTACTGGATATCAAAGTCAACAATGTAAACGTACAAAAGCACAGTGAGATGACGTGGAGTGCCTATTGAAAAACGGTGCGTATAGAAAGGGCGCAGGCAAAACCCATAATAAAGACACTACGGACGGTAATCGGGGGACAGAGTGACGTAAGGCCGCTCCTGCCCTGTGACCTAATACTCCGATCCTACTCCTGTCGGTGTACGCAATCAACTCGTAGTATGTTAATCCACATGGGGAAAAATCCTCCTGGGGTAGTAGTAGTAACGGATATGCGGGTTCATCTTGTCCTTCATGGGGGGCTCCGTCCTCTAGTCACGTCACAACTGATTGGGGAAGAACAAAGAAAACAAAGCAACACGTGGGAGCTACTCCAGAAAGCGCTGAAGTACCAGCAAGTGCAAGGATCTACACTATCATTGTGTCCACATTATCAGGGGAGCGTTATATGTGGACTGGGCTGCAGAAATGGCCAGAATAGAGAAAGCCAGTCCCTCATCGAAGACTAGCATCTTCATTGGTCTTGCACAGCGAAGTAGAGAGAGTAGGACCAATTCCCTACTACAGTGATAGGCTAAACTAATCATCACCCCATCCCCTCAGAGATCCTTTCTCCGCACTTAGGGCCCTTGCGAGAAAGTCACAACTTCCCATAGGCGTACAATATCTACAGGGTCCCTCATCACCCGGGTACCGTCCCAGTTCTAAATTGTAATCAATCAGATACAACGCTCCGAGTGTCCCTCTTACGAGTGTCGGAACCCCGCGGGTTTATCCGATAGAAGTGTTCTTCCCGCCGGGGTGCACCCACTTACCTCACCACGCTCGATAACTTCCGGCGGACACACTTCCTGGGGCATAGAGCAATGCGCCCGGCCACGTTCGGCCAACGACACAGTCGCAACCCTACCTACATCTCGTCAGAGAGGGTCCCCGCCCGGTCTACGTCCTAAGCGCACTGGGGTCTGGCCATCCAAGCCCACTCGCCCTCCGGGGCGTTCGCGCACAGGTGATACCAGCATCGCCTCGGGTGGCCGGCCAGATCCGACCGTGCCGCCATGGGCGAACTTGGACTGCTGACAGAGCTTTCGGCTGATGCAGTGCCGCATCAGAACGCCATTATGGCCCACTTGATTGGTTAGTGCTATCAAGGCCCAGAGGCCTGCTCGGATCAAATTCCAAATCGTTAGGATAGGCTGCGGTAACGGCAGAGACTCACTAAGGATGTGACCCAGCCCGTCGCCCGCCTCTCGAGGACTTGCGGCAAGGGTTAAGAATGCCCGGCCGCGCCTCGTATTCACCACAGTCTGGCCCAACCACACTGGCAACCCGCCTTCACATCACAACGCGGTACCGCCACATCATGGTCGACCCGCCTTTCCAAGTAAATTGTAAGGTCCAAGTATCCGTGTGTCCATAACATCAGGAAGCCGAGGTATCAATCCTGACACCCTCCTTGTGAACTTTCCCACTCCGATTATCCGTCCAGTGGGAGGTGGTGAACTAGGAGGAATCACCCCTCACTGGGTCCTACACTTGAGGTGTTGTAGTACAGCGTCGTTATCGGAAGCGGTGAAGGAGGAATCACCTCGATGCCACGACCGCATAGCTACTCTACAGAGTTCATAAACATCAGAAGTGCTACAAGAGGTTTCACACTCGGCACTCGATGTAACGCTGCATGTGGTGCGGTTACAAACACAAGGGGGGTGATGTGCGGTGTCTGGGTCTGGTCTGTTATCCCATTGATCGGGTCTTTTGACGATACCAGCGCGGCAGTCGTGATAAGTGGGGTCATTTCTGATTAGGTCTCTACCCACCCCCCCACCCCCCCCCCCCCCCCAGCCTAGGACTAAACAGTTTAGGATCTGTAAGGTAATTATCAATCATCAGGTTACCAATGAAACAGGTCTATGCATCAGAATAGGTAAGCAGCACAGAAGTAATTCTAATGCAAGCAATGAAATATAGAATTGGGGGGCGATATCGGGATGATCAAAGGTGTGGGGGCTTTGCCTGGTTGCTCGGCCGGCAAGGCATGTCGTCTATGGTGTCTTGCGGGATCCCGGAGCTGCTTCGGTTCGGGGACGGGGACGTCCAGGGTCGGGGTGTATCGAGAGAGCCGAGGGGGAGGAAACATTAATAAATATATAGCAACATGAGAGCATGACAAATACGATACGCGGTGCTCAGGGAGAGCCCTGGGCGGTCAGTCTAACGTCCACGCAGCATCTCATCGTAACAGACGATCAGTGAGAATATCTGACGATATTTCCCGGTCCTTTGGAATTACGGACAAGATGATAAGAGGGGTAGCCTGTTGCAATTCGTATAGTTAGGGACGCGTGACGGACGAACGGAGACGCGTATTCCGAGATACCGTCCTCGTCGTTTCTGAGCACTTCATGTACAAGTATTTTTTCACTGAGCTACGGATTATTTTAGAATGATTTTCTAAAGTTTTTATAATTTCTGTAATTTAATTAAATGTTAAATTAACATATCCGAAACAGTCTTGCTGACACAGATGACGTCGCATGACGTCCAAGGACTCAGTGGGTCCCACCTGTCGTAGGCTATTAGGTTAATTAGTGATTAACTAATTAATGTACTGTTCAATTAACACTAACTACGTTCGAAACCCTGAACTTCGAAAGAGATTGTCCATTTTGTACACGAAGTGCATCCATTTTTGCCGT
>CM022299.1:475237510-475296784 GCA_011799875.1 Thinopyrum elongatum | reverse complement strand
GACGAAAACTCATCTGATACAAAGGCTTTTCATTTTTTTAAACTTATTTCAACTCCAGACTTTTTGTGCGTTTAGTATGCACCATTCAAAGCAACATCATAAATTTTCAACCCTTTCTGACTTCATTTGCTATTTTTCATGCTTTTACCGATTTTTTTGAGCTAAATGACCCTGAAATTGAAAAGCACTACAAATGGACTCTGAAAAGGTTGAAAGTTGGCATGGTATCATCATTTCACCCACATAGCATGTTCTAAAAAGTTGAGAGGGTTACGGCAAAAACTGGATGCACTTCGTGTACAAAATGGACAATCTCTTTCGAAGTATCATGGTTTCGGACAAAAACTCATGTGTTACAAAGGCATTTCATTTTTTTAAACTTATTTCAACTCCAGACTTTTTGTGTATTCAGTATGCACCATTCAAAGCCACGTCATCAATTTCCAACCCTTTCTGACTTCATTTGCTATTTTTCATGCATTTATTGATTTTTTTGAGCTAAATGACCCTGAAATTGAAAAGCACTACAAATGAACTCTGAAAAGGTTGAAAGTTGGCATGGTATCATCATTTAATCGACATAGCATGTGCTAAAAAGTTGAGATGGTTACGACAAAAACTGGATGCACTTCGTGTACAAAATGGACAATCTCTTTCGAAGTATCAGGGTTTCGAACGAAAGTAATCTGTTACAAAAGGCATTTCATTTTTTTAACTTATTTCAACTCCAGACTTTTTGTGCGTTCAGTATGCACCATTCAAAGCCATATCATCAATTTCCAACCCTTTCTGACTTCATTTGCTATTTTTCATGCATTTACTGATTTTTTTGAGCTAAATGACCCTGAAATTGAAAAGCACTACAAATGAATTCTGAAGAGGTTGAAAGTTGGCATGGTATCATCATTTCACCCACATAGCATGTGCTAAAAAGTTGAGAGGGTTACGGCAAAAACTGGATGCACTTCGTGTACAAAATGGACAATCTCTTTCGAAGTATTAGAGTTTCGGACGAAAACTCATCTGCTACAAAGGCATTTCATTTTTTAAACTTATTTCAACTTCAGACTTTTTGTAAGTTCAGTATGCACCATTCAAAGCCACGTCGTCAATTTCCAACCCTTTCTGACTTCATTTGCTATTTTTCATGCATTTATTAATTTTTTTTGAGCTAAATGACCCTGAAATTGAAAAGCACTACAAATGAATTCTGAAAAGGTTGAAAGTTGGCATGGTATCATCATTTCACCCACATAGCATGTGCTAAAAAGTTGAGAGGGTTACAGCAAAAACAGGATGCACTTCGTCTACAAAATGGACAATCTCTTTCGAAGTATCAGGGTTTCGGACAAAAACTCATCTGTTACAAAGGCATTTCATTTTTTAAAACTTATTTCAACTCCAGACTTTTTGTGCATTCAATATACACCATTCAAATCCACGTCATCAATTTCCAACCCTTTCTGACTTCATTTGCTATTTTTCGTGCATTTATTGAATTTTTTTAGCTAAATGACCCTGAATTTGAAAAGCACTACAAATGAACTTTTAAAAGGTTGAAAGTTGGCATGGTATCATCATTTCACCCACATAGCATGTGCTAAAAAGTTGAGAGGGTTACGGCAAAAACTGGATGCACTTCGTGTACAAAATGGACAATCTCTTTCGAAGTATCAAGGTTTCGCACGAAAACTCATCTGTTACAAAGGAATTTCATTTTTTAAAACTTATTTCAACTCCAGACTTTTTGTGCGTTCAGTATGCACCATTCAAATCAACATCAAAAAATTTCAACCCCTTCTGACTTCATTTGCTATTTTTCATGCATTTACTGATTTTTTGAGCTAAATGACCCTGAAATTGAAAAGCACTACAAATGAACTCTGAAAATTTTGAAAGTTGGCATGGTATCATCATTTCACCCACATAGCATGTGCTAAAAAGTTGAGAGGGTTACGGCAAAAACTGAATGCACTTCGTGTACAAAATGGACAATCTCTTTCGAAGTATCAGGGTTTCGGACGAAAACTCATCTGTTACAAAGGCATTTCATTTTTTTAAACTTATTTCAACTCCAGAATTTTTGTGTGTTCAGTATACACCATTCAAAGCCATGTCATCAATTTCCAACAATTTCTGACCTCATTTTCTATTTTTCAGGCATTTACTGATTTTTTTGAGCTAAATGACCCTGAAATTGAAAAGCACTACAAATGAACTTTTAAAAGGTTGAAAGTTGGCATGGTATCATCATTTCACCCACATAGCATGTGCTAAAAAGTTGAGAGGTGAGAGGATTCAGATAAAAATGGTATTGCACTTCGTGTACAAATGGACAATCTCTTCGAAGTATCAAGGTTTGGACGAAAACTCATCTGTTACAAAGGCATTTATTTTTTAAACTTATTTCAACTCCAGACTTTTGTGCGTTTAGTATGCCACCATTCAAAGCAACATCATAAATTTTCAACCCTTTCTGACTTCATTGCTATTTTCATGCATTTACCGATTTTTTTGAGCTAAATGACCCTGAAATTGAAAAGCACTACAAATGAACTCTGAAAAGGTGAAAGTTGGCATGGTAACATCATTTCACCCACATAGCATGTGCTAAAAAGTTGAGAGGGTTACGGGAAAAACTGGATGCACTTCGTGTACAAAATGGACAATCTCTTCGAAGTATCAGGGTTTCGGACGAAAACTCATCTGATACAAAGGCTTTTCATTTTTTTTAAACTTATTCAACTCCAGACTTTTGTGCGTTTAGTATGCACCATTCAAAGCAACATCATAAATTTTCAACCCTTTCTGACTTCATTTGCTATTTTTCATGCTTTTACCTGATTTGTTTTGAGCTAAATGACCTGAAATTGAAAGCACTACAAATGGACTCTGAAAGGTTGAAAGTTGGCATGGTATCATCATTCACCCATAGCATGTTCTAAAAGTTGAGAGGGTTACGGCAAAAACTGGATGCACTTCGTGTACAAAATGGACAATCTCTTTCGAAGTATCATGGTTTCGGACAAAAAACTCATGTGTTACAAAGGCATTTCATTTTTTAAACTTATGTCAACTCCAGACTTTTTGTGTATTCAGTATGCACCATTCAAAGCCACGTCATCAATTTCCAACCCTTTCTGACTTCATTTGCTATTTTTTCATGCATTTATTGATTTTTTTGAGCTAAATGACCTGAAATTGAAAAGCACTACAAATGAACTCTGAAAAGGTGAAAGTTGGCATGGTATCATCATTTAATCGACTAGCATGTGCTAAAAGTTGAGATGGTTACGACAAAAACTGGATGCACTTCGTGTACAAAATGGACAATCTCTTTCGAAGTATCAGGGTTCGAACGAAGTAATCTGTTACAAAGGCATTTCATTTTTTAAACTTATTTCAAACCCAGACTTTTTGTGCGTTCAGTATGCACCATTCAAAGCCATATCATCAATTTCCAACCCTTTGCGTTCATTTGCTATTTTTCATGCATTTACTGATTTTTTGAGCTAAATGACCTGAAATTGAAAAGCACTACAAATGAATTTGAAGAGGTTGAAAGTTGGCATGGTATCATCATTCACCCATAGCATGTGCTAAAAAGTTGAGAGGGTTACGGCAAAAAACTGGATGCACTTCGTGTACAAATGGACAATCTCTTTCGAAGTATTAGAGTTTCGGAACGAAAACTCATCTGCTACAAAGGCATTTCATTTTTTAAACTTATTTCAACTTCAGACTTTTGTAAGTTCAGGTATGCACCATTCAAAGCCACGTCGTCAATTCCAACCCTTTTGACTTCATTTGCTATTTTTCATGCACTTATTAATTTTTTTTGAGCTAAATGACCCTGAAATTGAAAAGCACTACAAATGAACTCTGAAAAGGTTGAAAGTTGGCATGGTATCATCCTTTCACCCACATAGCATGTGCTAAAAAGTTGAGAGGGTTACGGCAAAAACAGGATGCACTTCATCTACAAAATGGACAATCTATTTCGAAGTATCAGGGTTTCGGACAAAAACTCATCTGTTTCAAAGGCATTTCATTTTTTTAACTTATTTCAACTCCAGAATTTTTGTGTGTTTAGTATACACCATTAAAAGCCACGTCACCAATTTCCAACCCTTTCTGACTTCATTTGCTATTTTTCATGCATTTACTGATTTTTTTAGCTAAATGACCCTGAAATTAAAAAGCACTACAAATGAACTTTTGAAAGGTTGAAAGTTGGCATGGTATCATGATTTCAACCACATAGCATGTGCTAGAGAGGGTTACGGCAAAAACTGGATGCACTTCGTGTACAAAATGGACAATCTCTTTCGAAGTATCAGGGTTTCGCACGAAAACTCATCTGTTACAAAGGCATTTCATTTTTTTAAACTTATTTCAACTCCAGACTTTTTGTGCGTTCAGTATGCACCTTCAAAGCAACATCATAAATTTTCAACCCTTTCTGACTTCATTTTCTATTTTTCATGCATTTACTGATTTTTTGAGCTAAATGACCCTGAAATTAAAAAGCACTACAAATGATCTCTGAAAAGGTTGAAAGTTGGCATGGTATCATCATTTCACCCACATAGCATGTGCTAAAAAGTTGAGAGGGTTACGGCAAAAACTGGATGCATAT
This sequence comes from Thinopyrum elongatum, assembly GCA_011799875.1. Lineage (NCBI taxonomy): Eukaryota > Viridiplantae > Streptophyta > Magnoliopsida > Poales > Poaceae > Thinopyrum > Thinopyrum elongatum. The sequence continues at coordinate 475,292,145 of CM022299.1, read as the reverse complement.
AGTGTACAAAATGTACAATCTCTTTCGAAGTATCAGGGTTTCGGACGAAAACTCTTCTGTTACAAAGGCATTTCATTTTTTTAAACTTATTTCAACTCCAAAATTTTTGCGTATTCAGTATGCACCATTCAAAGCCATGTCATCAATTTCCAACCCTTTCTGACTTCATTTGCTATTTTTCAAGCATTTATTGATTTTTTTTGAGCTAAATGACCCTGAAATTGAAAAGCACTACAAATGAACTCTGAAAAGGTTGAAAGTTGGCATGGTATCATCATTTAATCGACATAGCATGTGCTAAAAAGTTGAGAGGGTTACAGCAAAAACTGGATGCACTTCATGTACAAAATGGACAATCTCTTTCGAAGTATCAGGGTTTCGGACGAAACTAATCTGTTACAAAAGGCATTTCATTTTTTTAACTTATTTCAACTCCAGACTTTTTGTGCATTCAGTGTGCACCATTCAAAGCCACATCATCAATTTCCAACCCTTTCTGACTTCATTTGCTATTTTTCATGCATTTACTGATTTTTTTGAGCTAAATGACCCTGAAATTGAAAAGCACTACAAAATGAATTCTGAAGAGGTTGAAAGTTGGCATGGTATCATCATTTCACCCACATAGCATGTGCTAAAAAGTTGAGAGGGTTATGGCAAAAACTGGATGCACTTCGTGTACAAAATGGACAATCTCTTTCGAAGTATCAGGGTTGGCACGAAAACTCTTTGTACAAAGGCATTTCATTTTTTTTAAACTTTTTCAACTCTAGACTTTTTGTGCATTCAGTATGCACCATTCAAAGCCACATCATAAATTTTCAACCCTTTCTGACTTCATTTGCTATTTTTCATGCATTTACTGATTTTTTTGAGCTAAATGACCTGAAATTGAAAAGCACTACAAATGAACTCTGAAAAGGTTGAAAGTTGGCATGGTATCATCATTTCACCCACATAGCATGTGCTAAAAAGTTGAGAGGGTTACGCAAAAAACTGTATGCACTTCGTCTACAAAATGGACAATCTCTTTCGAAGTATCAGGGTTTCGGACGAAAACTCATCTCTAACAAAGGCATTTCATTTTTTTAACTTATTTCAACTCCAGACTTTTGTGGTGTTTAGTATACCATTCAAAGCCACGTCATCAATTTCCAACCCTTTCTGACTTCACTTGCTATTTTTCATGCATTTAACTAATTTTTTTAGCTAAATGACCTGAAATTAAAAGCACTACAAATGAACTTTGAAAGGTTGAAAGTTGGCATGGTATCATCATTATTCACCCACATAGCATGTGCTAAAAAGTTGAGAGGGTTACGGCAAAAACTGATGCACTTCGTGTACAAAATGGACAATCTCTTTCGAATGTATCAGGGTTTCGCACGAAAACTCATCTGTTACAAAGGCATTTCATTTTTTAAACTTATTTCAACTCCAGACTTTTTGTGCGTTCAGTATGCACCTTCAAAGCAACATCCTAAATTTTCAACCTTTCTGACTTCATTTTCTATTTTTCATGCATTTACTGATTTTTTGAGCTAAATGACCCTGAAATTGAAAAGCACTACAAATGAACTCTGAAAAGGTTGAAAGTTGGCATGGTATCATCATTTCACCCACATAGCATGTGCTAAAAAGTTGAGAGGGTTACGGTAAAAACTAGATGCACTTCGCGTACAAAATGGACAATCTCTTTCGAAGTATCAGGGTTTCGGACGAAAACTCATCTGTTACAAAGGCATTTCATTTTTTTAAACTTATTTCAACTCCAGACTTTTTGTGCATTCAGTATGCACCATTCAAAGCCACGACATCAATTTCCAACGCTTTCTGACTTCATTTGCTATTTTTCATGCATTTATTGATTTTTTTAGCTAAATGACCCTGAAATTGAAAAGCACTACAAATGAACTCTGAAAAGGTTGAAAGTTGGCATGGTATCATCATTTCACCCACATAGCATGTGCTAAAAAGTTGAGAGAGTTACGGCAAAAATTGGATGCACTTCGTGTACAAAATGGACAATCTCTTTCGAAGTATTAGGGTTTCGCACGAAAACTCATCTGTTACAAAGGCATTTCATTTTTTAAACTTATTTCAACTCCAGACTTTTGTGCGTTCAGTATGCACCCTTCAAAGCCACGTCATCAATTCCACCTTCCCAACCCTTTCTGCTTATTTGCTATTTTTATGCATTTATTGATTTTTGAGCTAAATGACCCTGAAATTGAAAAGCACACAAATGAACTCTGAAAAGGTTGAAAGTTGGCATGGTATCATCATTCACCCACATAGCATGTGCTAAAAGTTGAGAGGGTTATTGGGGATGATAATATGAGTATACCGCCCAGGGGGGCCGGGTTATGCTCATAGTGATTACCTGTGTTGAAGCCCATGAAGACATAGAAGATGGCGACTTACGAAGGAGAGTTAATAAGAAGGCCCAAAGTCAATGGCAGTTAGGGCCCATAGATGTAAACCGCCATAAGATATAGACTTGTATTGTAGATATAGGAAAGAGTGGATACCGAGCCGGACACGTTTATGAGCCGGCCGGGATTCTGTGAACCGCGGGCGTCAACCTGTGTATATAAAGGGACGACCCGACGGCAGTTTAGGAAAAGAGACAACAGAGCGAGACCAGGTTAAGCGTATTCGCTCCCTGGTCATCGAAACCCTAGCAATACCACCTCAAACTGGATTAGGCTTTCACCTTCACCGCAAGGGGCCGAACCAGTATAAACTCCCCGTGTCCTTGTCCTAATTAACCCCTTTAAGCTAACCTCATTGCGATGGCTCCACACTAAGTCCTCACACTAGGACATCTGCCGTGATGATTCCGCATAGTTGGCGCCCACCGTGGGGCCAGTGCACGGTGGTTTCGAGTTCTTGAAGGGCAACTTCGAAGGGATCAAGGGATACGCTGTGGCCGGATGACCAAGAGTCGTCGGCGGCAAGCTCTACATCGACGACGAAGGCTGGGGCCTCGAGGCCGGCTCAATTGAGTACGGGTACCGGGTCCCCTTCGGTGGAATTCACGTCTTCATTGGCAAAATCGGTGAACTGGGCCCTGAGCCGAACACTGCACCGACATTGTGGGATTCATCAATGGTGCAGAATCTGAGGATAAATCAGTATCTGACAGTGAGACAGTTGTCTATTCTGATGGCGAGTCATCCACCGTGAAAACCGATCATTGTACCAACTGCAAGACGGTCGGCTTGGGGGCTGTTCCGATGGCGATAGTATTCCGGACCCCTACGAGCCGCCGAAACCGGGTTGCAATCTTCATTGCCGGTACGCAGCCAGTGCAGCACTCTCAACTGCAGTGGCATTGATTTTCGGGTCAACAGCGGCAACGGCAGCCGGGGCAGGAGGCCCTGCGCGCAGCCGGCTCAAGTCTTGTCCAGTTTACTAGACGCTTTGCAACACTGCTGACAGATGGAGGTTAACCCTATAATCAAGATCAGCATCAAATGCAGAAGTCGTGAAATTGCGAGATCAGATAGCTCAAGCTAAGAAAAACCTGGCAGCTGAAGATGCCAGGATGGCTGCGGACGGGTTACATGGATGCTCAGGCGCAGCGGATTCAGTCGGAGTCTTAGCGGCTCATGCTAGATCAAAACGCTTCAAATAAAGTCATGAGGAGGAGGCATCAATCTCGCCGGCCATCGGTTTACGAGGCAAGGAACCTCTTTAACACGCCAGGAGTGTGACGCCCCCGGCCCAATCGTGCACTAATCATACACGCAAATGCACACGATCAAGCCTAAGGACTCACAGGAAGATATCACAACACAACCTAAAACATAAATAAAGTCATACAAGCTTTATATACAAGCCAGGGGCCTCGAGGGTCGAATACATAAGCTTGCGTCCAAGCGTCAGCGGAAAGCATCAGATATCTGAGTACAGATATGAAACAGAAATAGAAAGGCCTCTAGAAAGGCGGGGCAAATAAAACACTATGATCGAAAGGCGTAGGCCTCATGCCTGGGACCCTCCGATCCTACTCTGGTCGACGGAAGCTCGTAGTCAGTATCCATCCTCTGGGTAGTAGTAGTATCGATCGACGGGGCATCTGTCTCAGGGGCTCCGTCATCTTGGTCACGACAAACTGATATGGGGGAAAAGGTAAACACAAGCAACCGTGAGTACTCAGAAGTACTCAGCAAGCAAGGATCTACACTACATATGCAACATTTTCAATGAGAGGCTGTATATGTGGACTAGGCTGCAGAAATGCCAGAATAGAGAGAAGGCCTAGTCCTATCGAAGACTAGCATCTTCAGCGGTCTTGCAGAAATAGAAGAGGGTTAGAATAGTACAATATAATGTAGCAGTATCATTAAGTCTCAACCTCACCCAGAGATCCTTTCCTCGCCTGCGAGAAAGCAATCCCAGAGCCATACAGTCATCAACCTCGTCCGGAGATCCCTTCTCAGACTCCCTGCGAGAAGCAATCCAGAGCCATAGTATCCAAGTATCCAGTTCTAATTGATCAATCAAGATACAACTCCGAGTGTCCGTTACCGTAGGACAGGCTATCGATAGAAGTTTTCTTCCTGCAGGGGTGCACCAACTTACCCAACATGCTCGATTAACTCAGCAGGACACACTTTCCTGGATCTTCCTGGCCTCGGCCAAACGACACATCGCAACCCTACCTAACTGCTCAGCAGAGAGGTCCCCGCGTCTACATCCTAAGCGCAAGGGGGTCTTGGCCATCGCCCTCGCCCTCCGGGTCGTTGCGCAATGGCTCAGATCCAAGCACCAGCTCTTCGGGAATGGCGCCAATCACTCCATGCTGCACTACTGAACTGGACATTTGACAGAGCTTTCGGTCTGATGCATACGATGCAGAACGCCCATACTATGCCCCGTGATCGTTAGTGCTATCAGGCCAGAGGCCTGCTCAGACAAATATCCAAATCGTTAGTACCTTGGGCTTGCGGTAACGAGCAGAGACTCACGAAAGATGTGACCCGCGGCTCGCCCATCTCGAGGACTTGCTGCAAGGGTTAAGAATGCCGGCCGTCCTCGTACTCATCACTCGGGCACACATACAGGCACCCGTCTTCACACAACACTCGCTTCTCAGACGCACGCGGGTACCCCTCAGGGTCGACTCGCCTATAAGAGGAACGTGTAAAGTCCGTATCCGTGTGTCCATAACAGCAGGGGAAGCCGAGTGTACACCCTCGTTGGATTCTACTCGATGTAATCGTCAAGGTGAACTCGAAGGAATCACCCTCACTGGGTTCACACTTGAGGTGTTGTATGACGGCGTCGTTATCGGAAGCGGTGAAGGAGGAATCACCCTCGATGACCACGACGAATAGCTACTACAGAGTTAACATCAGAAGTGCTGCACGAGGTATCACCCTCGGCACTCGATGTAACGCTGCAGTGTCGTTACAACTAAGGGGGGGTGATGTGCGGTGTCGGGGCCTGGTCTTCAATCCCGTTGATCGGGTCTCGGATAATCCAGCGGGGGCAGTCGGATAAGTGGGGTCCTGATGGTCTCTACCCAGCCTATACTAAGCAGTTTAGGATATACAGGTAATTATCAACACAGGTTACAATAAACAGGCTATGCATCAGAATAGGTAAAGCAGTAGTAGCGCAGCAATTCTAATGCAAGCATGAGGAAATAGAATGGGCGATATCGAGATGATCAAAGGGGGGTCTTGCCTGGTGTGCTCAGCGGCAAGGGCAAGGTCATCAATGGTGTCTCCGGTCTCCGGAGCTTGGGCGTGAACGGGACGACGTCGGTCGGGGGCTACCGAGAGAGAGAGGGGAGGAAAAAATATAATACACAGCAAACTGAGCAACACAAAGTACGACATGACAATGGCAGTGCCAGGTGTGTGCCTAACGTATGGTTGCACGTCACTGAGGAAGGAGGAATCCATCCGGGAATGTCTTCCCGTTTCGGACATTTGTCAAACAGATGACCGGAGAAGGGACGGTTGCAGGTTCGGATAGTTAGGGCATGGACAGGACGAACGGACCGCGCATTCGAATTCGTCTCGTCGTTCGAGCAACTTCAGTACAAAGTTTTCCATCGGAGTACGGATTATTTTATATGATTTTCTAAAGTTTTTAATTTCTGGAATTTTATTTATTATTTCAACATTACCGAAACAGTGTTTGCTGACGTCAGCATGATGTGCAGGACCAGGGGTCCCACCTGTCATCATGTTTAGTTAATTAGGGTAATAACTAATAAGTTTATTAGGTAACTAGATATTAGTTTAAGAACGAATTAATAAGTTAATTCATTAATTAATTAATTATTATTTATTTAATTTTTTAAATTTTTTATAGTTTTTTAACATCTGGGACGGTGGGCCCCAGGTCATAGGCCTAAAGGGGCGGAGCGGATCGGGTGCGGGGCACGGGCGCCAGCCCGAATGGGCGCCCGCCAGGCAAAAAGGGGTGGCGAGACGACAGAGGGCGCCGAGCGGGGTAGAAGGGGCGGGCAGAACAAGGGCGAGGAGGCAGGGGGGGAAAGGGGAGGGCAGGGCAGGGGGCGGGGGAAACGGGCTACGACGGCGCGAGCGAGGCGCGAGCGGGGGAGGGCGACGGGGCGTGTCAGAGACGCACGAGGCCAGGCCGGGCTGGTCGCGATGGCTCGGGCGGTGGCGGGACCGGACGGCGGAGAGAGAGAGGGGCAAGACGGGCTACAGCGGGGGGTGGGAGGGGGCGCGTGCGCGCTCGAGGGGGTGGCGGGGCGGTCCGCGACGGGGGCGAAGGGTCGGGGATGGGCGCGGCGTCGAGGGCGCGACGGGGCGATGATGAGGACGTCACGGTGTGGGGGACGGGCGACGGCGTCGCGGGGTTGCGTAGGCGATGCGGGGGGGGGGGGTAGAAGCGAGGGGGGTCGAGGGAGGGGGGAAGTGGGGTGATGAGCGACGGGTTAGGGTTTCTAGCGGGTGGGGGGTTAGTAGGAGGGGAGGTGGGCCGTCGGCTGGACCGGCTGGAGTGGCTAGCTGGGCCGTCCTGGTGCCGCTTGGCCTGCTGGGTCGAGGCCAGTCGGGGGGTCCTTTTTTTTTATTTATTTTTCCTTTCTTTTTCTTTCTTTGCTGCTTTGTAAATGTTAGGGCTCTACACAGTGCACTAATATCCTAACAACAAAAACTAGTTTGGGCAAAACATAATTTCATATTTGGTTTAGAATAATTAAAAGGTTATTAAATATTACTTTCAGCCACTGTTTGTGGATGTTTGAGTCATTACCCAATTCGGATAATTGGTTTCAATTTAGAATTGTCTCTGAAATATTTGTTATTTATTGAACATTTTAGTTTTATGTTAGACAACTTTATTTTCCACTTTCATTTAAATTTGGATTTTGACTTAGGAGTTGAAATGCAATATAATGCTAATGATGATCATGCATGTTAAACATGATGACATGCACAAATCAAAGGGGTGATTACTGTAGCTAACCACTGGGGGTGTTTACAAATCTCCTCTACTAACAAAATTCTCGTCCCGAAATTAAGGGTAGAAGGAAAAGTTCGGGGTATTCAGCACGGAGGCTATCCTCGCGTTCCCAAGTGGCTTCATCTTCAGTATGATTTGACCACTGCACTTTGAGGACTTGGTAACCTTCTGACGGGTCTGACATTCAGCTTCATCGAGAATGCAGATCGGATGCTCCTTATATGAAAGATCATCATGCAATTCGAGCATCTCGTGATCCACTGCTCGGTGCGGAGATTCCTTGAAGCATTACGAAGTTCGACACATGGAAGACGTCGTGGATATGAGAGAATGCGGCGGCAACTCCAATTTATATGCCACCTGACCATGTCTAGCATTATGCGGAAAGGACCAATATAGCGCGGAGCTAACTTGCCCTTGATTCCAAAACGGTGAGTGCCCTTCATAGGAGTGACCGCAGATAAGCCTGATCACCAGGTTGATAAGTCAAACCCCATCGTTTGCGATCGTAGTGCTCTTCTGGCGGTCTTGAGCCGCCTTGAGATTTTCCCGGACAATACGAACTTGCTCTTCGGTGTGTTGGATATATCAGGACCACGAGCGGTCGTTCCCCAGTTTTTGACCAATTCAGAGGGGTTCGACACTTACGTCCATAGAGTACGTTCAAAGGGAGCCTTTCAAGCTGGCTTGATAGCCGTTGTTATACGAGAACTCAGCATACGGGAGAGATTCTTCCACTTCTCACTGAAAGAAATACACAAGCCCGAAGCATGTCTTCAAGCACTTGATTGACTCATTCAACTTGGCCTTGGGATTGGGGGTGATAAGCTGAAACTCCAGGTAATTGAGTTCCCATAGCTGTGTTGGAAACTTTCCCAGAATTTGGAAGTGAAAAGACCGCCACGGTCCGAACTGATCTCCTTCGGTCTAGTCTTCAGTCTCCTGTAAGCTGTGCTGATGGGCATGTTTTCCTGTGAATGGCAGAAAGTGTGCAACTTTAGAAAGTTGGTCAACGACGACAAGAATAGCATCGTGACCCTTCTGTGACCTGGGAAGTCCTGTAACGAAATCCATCTGAACCTTATCCCATTTCCATAGAGGAATAGGAAGCGGTTGCAGAATTCCAGCGGTTTTCTGATGTTCTGCTTTAACACGACGACACACATCACATTCAGCAACATAGCGAGCAATGTCCTGCTTCATTTTAGACCACCAGTACCTTTGACGGAGATCACGATACATCTGGTGCTACCCGGATGAATAGACAAGCGGGGTATCATGTGCCTCATTCCTGACCTTGTCAATCATGAGTTCGAAGCGAGGGTACCACAATGCGGTTTCTGAAATACAAGATTCCATCTTCAGACAGCGAGAAATCCCTGTACTTTACACGGTGAAGATTTTTTCTTCATCAGATCAACTTCAGTCATCTTAGCTTGTGCATTCTTAACAGCTTTCTCAAGATCTGGTTGTATCAACAAGGTTATTAATAAACCCTGTGGACAATACGCAGATTCAGCTTGCATAGTTCTCAAAAAGACGAGGTTGAGCTCGCCTAAACCATGAGGTTGTCGCAATAGGACTTGCGGCTTAAGGCATCAGCCATCACCTTAGCCTTGCCAGGGGTAGAAGAAATAGCCAATCATAGTCCGCAATGGCCTCCATCCATCTTTGCTGACGGAGGTTTAGAGATGTGTTAGTGAACAAGTACTTCATATTTTATGATCCGGGTAGATCTCGCAACGATTACCGAGAAGGTAATGTCGCCACAACTGCAATGCATAGTACACAGCAGCTAGTTCTAGATCATGTACCGGATAATTTTCTTCATGTGGGCGCAACTGACGAGAGCCATAAGCAATCACTTTACGCTCTTGCATTAGGACACAGCCTAATCCTTCACGGGATGCGTCACAATAGATCACAAAGTCTTTGGGCGGGTTCTGGAGAAGATAGTACTGGGGCAAGTAGTTGTGCTTGTCTTTGAGTGTTTGAAAACTTTCCTGGCATTTTTCTGTCCATTCAAATTTAACTCCTTGTAAGCAGATCAGTCAAAGGTTTAGCAATCTTTGAGAAATTCTTGACAAACACGACGGCAATAACTTGCAAGGCCGAGAAAACTTCTCACTTGCTTGACGTTCTTCGAGGAGTCCAGTCAAGAATAGCCTGAACTCATCCAGGTTAACAGCAATTCGTGGCAGCGGAGTCAAAGAGGTTGACGATGAGATCACCGACCACTAGAGGCAAGGATGGAATTGCTGTTCATGAATTCATTTAACATCTCGAAAGAAGTCAAATGTGCCGCTGAACACGGACATTTGTCGAGAGATTCCAAAAGTGTCAATGACAGTGTGAGGAAACGTATACTTGTAAAGGAAAGGTTAAACAAACCAATGGAAAGGAAAATGATTATCAGACTAATCAGATCATATAGGGAAATCGCACCAGATATCCAGCTCTTGGGTGGACAAGAATACGAGATCCTAAGTGTCGGTGTTAGTAAACTTTATTTAACCTGAATAGAAGAGAGATCAGAGTCCCAGGTATAGATGAGGAATAAAAAGATACTAATACCACCCAATTGGCGACGTGGCCCGTAAGCCACACAGCAAGTTAGTAAAATAGTTTTCGGTTACTAGACTCAACTTCGGCCAAGAGTTGGAAAGGGGGGGTGGGGTTCCTAACAGTCAGTCGGCTCTGATACCAACTTGTGACGCCCCGGCCCAATCATGCACTAATCATACACGCAAATGCACACGATCAAGCCTAAGGACTCACGGGAAGATATCACAACACAACTCTAAAACATAAATAAAGTCATACAAGCTTTTATTATACAAGCCAGGGGCCTCGAGGGCTCGAATACATAAGCTTGCGTACAAGCGTCAGCGGAAGCATCAGATATCTGAGTATAGATATGAAACAGAAACAGAAAGGCCTCTAGAAAGGCGGTGCAAAATAAAACACTACGATCGAAAAGGCGTAGGCCTCCTGCCTGGGACCCTCTGATCCTAATCCGGTCGACGGCAAGCTCGTAGTAGTATCCATCCTCGGGTAGTAGTAGTAGTCGATCGACGGAGCATCTGTCTCAGGGGCTCCGTCATCTTGGTCACGACAAACTGATATGGGGAGAAAAGGGTAAACAAAGCAACCGTGAGTACTCAGAAGTACTCAGCAAGCAAGGATCTACACTACATATGCAACATTTTCAATGAGAGGCTGTATATGTGGACTGGGCTGCAGAAATGCCAGGAATAGCAAGAAGGCTCTAGTCCTATCGAAGACTAGCATCTTCAGCGGTCTTGCAGAAATAGAAGAGGGGTAGAACAGTACATATAATGTAGCAGTATCATTAATTCTCAATCTCCATCCACCCAGAGATCCTTTCTCAACTCCCTGCGAGAAAGCAATCCCAGAGCCATACAGTCATCAACCTCGTCCGGAGATCCCTTCTCGACTCCTTGCGAGAAGCAATCCAGAGCCATAGTATCCAAGTATCCAGTTCTAATTGTATCAATCAGGATACAACTCCGAGTGTCGTTACCGCAGGACAGGCTATCGATGGAAGTTTTTCCCTGCAGGGGTGCACCAACTACCCAACACGCTCGAATTAACTCCGGCCGGACACACTTTCCTGGGTCATGCCCGGCCCGGCCAAACGACACATCGCAACCCTCCTAAGCTCAGCAGAGAGGTCCGCCGGTCTACATCCTAAGCACAGGCGGGGTCTTGGCATCGCCCCCGCCCTTCGGTCGTTGCGCACATGGCTCAGATCCCCCACCACCTCTGTCGGGAATGGCTCCAATCCCTCATGCCGCACTGCTGAACTGGACATCTACAGAGCTTTCGGCTGATGCATACATGCAGAACGCCTCATACTATGCCCACATGATGGTTAGTGCTATCAGGCCAGTAGGCCTGCTCGGATCAAATATCCAAATCTTAGTACTGGGCTTGCGGTAACGAGCAGAGACATACGAAAGATGTGACACCCGTCGCCCCGTCTCGAGGAATTCTGCTGCAAGGGTTAAGAATGCCGGCCGCGCCTCTACTACTCATCACTACTGGGCACCAACAGGACACCGTCTTCACAACACTCGCCTCTCAGGCGCACGCGGATACCCCTTAGGGTCGACCCACTATCCAAGTAACAGTGTAAAGTCCAAGTATCTGTGTCCATAACATAGGGGAATCCGAGGTATCACCCTCGTTGGATTCCTACTCGATGTAATCGTCAAGGTGAACTCGGAGGAATCACCCTCACTGGGTTCACACTTGAGGGTGTTGTACGACGGCGTCGTTATCGGAAGCGGTGAAAGGAGGGAATCACCCTCAAGACCACGACACGAATAGCTACTCTACAGTAGTTAACATCAAGAAGGCTGCATGAGCGTATCACCCCTCGCACTCGAAAGTAATGCTGCGTGTCGTTCAAACTAAGGGGGGGTGATGTGCGGTTGTCGGGGCCTGGTCTTCAATTCCCGTTGATCGGGTCTTCGGATATCCAGCGGGGTGGCAGTCGGATAAGTGGGGTCACTGAGGTCTCTACCCAGCCTGTACTAAGAAGTTTAGGATATACAGGAATTTATCAACAGCAGGTTACAATAAACAGGCTATGCATCAGAATAGGTAAAGCAGTAGTAGCAGCAATTCTAATGCAAGCATGAGAAAATAAGAATGGGCGATATCGGATGATAAAAGGGGGGGCTTGCTTGGTTGCTCGGCGGCAAGGGCAAGGTCGTCAATGGTGTCTCCGTGTCTCCGAAGCTGCGGTCGAACTCGGGGACGACGTCGGTGTCGGGGGCTACCGAGAGAGAAGAGGGGGAGGAAACAGTATAAATACACAGCAAACATGGAGCACCAAAGTATGACATGACAATGTGCGTGCCGGGTGTGTCCTAAAAGTATGGTTGCACGTCACTGAGGAAGGAGGAATCCATCCGGAATGTCTTCCCGGTTCGGACATTGTCAGACAGATGACGGTGAGAGGGATGGTTTCAGGTCGGATAGTTAGGGACATGTGACGGACGAACGGATCCGCGCGTTCGATTCGTCTCGTCGTTCTTTGAGCAACTTTCATGTACAAAGTTTTTTCCATCGAGTTACGGATTTATTTTCATATGATTTCTAAAGTTTTTAATTAATTTCTGGAATTTAATTATTTATTTAATTTCAACATTATCCGAAAACAGTGTTTGCTGACGTCAGCATGATGTCAGGACCAGTGGGTCCCACCTGTCATACTCTGTTAGGTTAATTAGGGTTAATAACCTAATTACAGTTTAATTAGGTTAACTAGATAATTAGTTTAATTAAAGATAATTAATAAGTTAATTAATTAACTAATTAATTTAATTATTTTTATTTTTATTCTTTTTTTTTTCATTTTTTATTTTTTTACTTTTTGTACTTCTGGGGCGTGGGGCCCCTGGTCATAGGCCTAAAGGGGCGGAGACGGATCGGGCGTGCGGGCGACGAGCGCCAGCCCGAATGGGCGCCCGCCCAGGCAAAAAGGTGGGGCGACGACAAAGTAGGGCGCCGAAGCGGCGCTAGAAGGGGCGGCGGCAAGGGACGAGCAGCGGGCGAGCGAGGCCACGGGGAAGGGGCAACGGGCGCGCGGAACGCGGCTACGGCGCAGCCCGAGCAGCGAGGCGCGATGGGGGAGGGCCGCGGGGCTGGTCTAGAGCACGCGAGGCTGAGCGGGCGGTGGTCGCGGTGCACGGCGGGCGTGGGCGGGAATCCCGGCGGGGGAGAGAGAGGAGGGCAGACGGGGCTCACCGGCGGGGGGAGGGGGCGTGTGGGCTCGAGGGGTGCGGGGGCGGTCCGGCGACGGAGGGCGAAGGAGTCGGGGATGGGCGCCGTCATCGGGGCGAGGGGGGAGGTGGTGATGATGAGGACGTCCGACGTGGGGCGGGCGACCGGTCGTCGGGTCGGGCGTTTAAGGCGACGCGGCGGCGACGTCCGGGGGGGGTTTGAAGCGAGGGGGGGTCGAGAGGGGGAGGGTTGAGGGGGAGTGGAAGTGGGGGGCGATGGCGACGGTTAGGGTTTCCAGCGGTGGGGATTAGTAGGAGGGGATGTGGGCCCGTTCGGCTGACCGGCTGGAGTGGCCAGCTGGCGGCCTGGGTGGCCGCTTGGCCTGCTGGGTCGAGGCCCAGTCGGGGGGGTCCTTTTTCTTTTTATTTTATTTTTTTCCTTTTGTTTCTTTCCTTTGCTGCTTGTAAATCTTAGGGCTCTAAATGAATTTTGTAAAAATTGTGACCTAGTCCATAATTAGCAGTGCACTATATCCTAACAACAAAAACTAGTTTGGGCAAAACATATTCATATTTGGTTTAGAATAATTAAAAGTTATTAAATATTACTTTCCAGCCAGTTGTGGATGTTTGAGTCACTACCCATTCGGTAATGTTGGTTTCAATTTTAGAATTGTCTCTAGAAATATTTGTTATTTATTGAACATTTTGTTTTTATTTTAGACAAACTTTTATTTTTCCCACTTTCATTTAAATTTGGATTTTGACTAGGAGTGAACGTGCAATATAATGCTAATGATGATCATGCACTGTTAACATGATGACATGGCACAATCAAAGGGTGATTGCTGTAGCTAACCACTGGGTGTGTTACAAGGAGCAGGAACCAGTAACCCGCCAGTGGCGGACCGGGTTGACAATGTATATATTAAACTGGCACCCCTGCTAAAGCAGGGCCTCTGTCGTCTTTTCTTAATGAGTTTTTGGTTCCCTTTGGCTTCCGGCTTATGAGGCGAAGTTATTGATAACCCTTTGAAAACCGGCTTATAAGCCAACTGAAAAGAAAACTTGGGGGCTTGCTACCCAGGTTAAAGGTAGCCAAAGAGAGTCTGTTGCAAAATCACAGCTCAAACATAGGTGCCCCTGAGCAAGCAGCTCAAAAATATTACTTGGGGGCTCATTGATTCTAAAGAACAAAAAGTTTGTATAACCCTGTGAATAGGCTTAAAGGCCAGGGCTTGGAGCCAGGTGTATTCACCTAAACCCGTGGGTTATCCTGCCTTTTTCAGTAAGCCACTCCGCCCAGGTATTCCTGGAATGACGCCGCCGACGTTTGACAAGTCAATCTATAACGACCCTGAACTTGTCAAAGTTAAAACGACGATTGGTTATGTGAGTCCATCTTATAAGTTTGTATATAGGTTTAACTCAGTGGCTGTGCGGCACGCGTGAAAGCACTCGATTTTCGGCCTAGCAGCCATGAAAAGCCTCATTTTTTCGTTGTTTTATTCCACAGTTTTTGAGGTTTTATTGATGAGGCTTATAATGCTTTATGATCATAATTCATGGTGTTTATTAACCGGCCGGCCTGGTTTTTGGACTATAAGTCGCGCAGTACTGATATAAGATAACATTCGGTGTTTATTAACGCGCGCCTGGCTTTGACTATAAGTCGCCAGTATGAGATAAGATAATATCGCGGTGTTTATTAACCCGGCCTCGTTTTGTCATAGGCCAAGCAATCTATGATAATACCAGTGCTCAAAGTTTGGGTTCTCCCCCTTACACACGGTTTGGTAAACCAAGTGTGATCAAATATCAAGGTATGATATATTTCAAATTTGGTTATTCTTAAAGTCCAGCCTTGGGTATAAAGCTATGTAGTTCGTCATGGTTTTATATTGGGCGTTGTGACCCGTCCAGCGTATAACCGCCAGGACACTTTTCATCCGTTGCATGCAGGAGCAGATTCCACAGTGTTATATTATAATAAGCATAAGTGGCATATCTTAACATGGTGGATTAGCAGTTGTCATGCAAAGTAAATCTGCACGAGGGCATAGCAGAACAAGAGTTTAAGCTAGCCTATACAAGGCTTTTGGTGCCCAAAAGAATAATTGTTTTAACAAGTCTTAAAGATAGGCAGCTGGCTAAAACCGGCCCCCGGCTTACGAGTCCATGGCCTGGCTGCTTGAAGGTTGCGGATCGCCAGCGCACGTCATTTCCTCCTCTCTACCCAGTGGCTGAATCAACTATGGTGGTCCAATCAATCCTAGTTAAGGCCTTGAATACAGCTTCATCACTTATAAGTGTGGAGGGGTCAACATCAGGGGCATAGGTATGCTTACGGATTGTAGGAATAGGGTTGGAGCATCATAAAGTTGGCGCGTTAACTCTCTTGTTTTGCATCATAAATCGACTGATAATGTGAAAGATCGGTTTTCTTCAGCCAATTTGGCTAAGCCATGGGGCACATTTCCCTCGTCAAGTCTCTGAGGTCATCGTTATTAAACTCTGACCTCATCCTCCTTTATGCTCGGGGTAGCCATTTCCCACATCGGCCGGATCAAGATCAGATATCCAAGCTTGGAGGGCAACTTCGAAGGGTCAGGGATACGCTGTGGCCGGGATGACCAAGAGTCGTCGCGGCAAGCTCTACATCGAACGACGAGGCGGGGCCCTCGAGGCCGGCTCAATTGAGTACGGGTACCAGGGTCCCCTTCGTGGAATTCACGTCTTCATTGGCAAAACGGTGAACTGGGCCCTGAGCCGAACACTGCACCGACATGTGGGATTTCACAATGGTGCAGAATCTGAGGATAAATCAGTATCTGACAGTGGAGACAGTTGTCTATTCTGATGGCGAGTCATCCACCGGTGAAAAACCGATTCATTGTACCAACTGCAAGACGTCGGCTTGGGGGCTGTTCCGATGGCGATAGGATTCCGGACCCCTACGAGCCGCCGAAACCGGGTTGCAATCTTCATTGCCGGTACGCAGCCAGTGCAGCACTCTCAACGGCAGTGGCATTGATTTCGGGTCAACAGCGGCAACGGCAGCCGGGGCAGGAGGCCCTGCGCGCCAGCCGGCTCCAAGTCTTGTCCAGTTTACTAAGACAACGCTTTGCAACATGCTGACAGATGGTAGGTAACCCTATAATCAAGATCAGCATCAGAAGCAGAAGTCGTGAAATTGCGAGATCAGATAGCTCAAGCTAAGAAAACCTGGGCAGCTGAAGATGCCAGGATGGCTGCGGACGGGGTTACATGGATGCTCAGGCGCAGCGGATTCAGTCGGAGTCTAGCGGCTCATGCTAGATCAAAACGCTTCAAATAAAGTCATAGGAGAGGCATCATCTCGCCGGCCATCGGTTTACGAGGCAAGGAACCTCTTTAACACGCCAGGAGTGTGACGCCCCCGGCCACAATCGTGCACTAATCATACACGCAAATGCAACACGATCAAGCCTAAGGACTCACAGAAGATATCACAACACAACTCTAAAACATAAATAAAGTCATACAAGCTTTATATACAAGCCAGGGCCTCGAGGGTCGAATACATAAGCTTGCGTCCAAGCGTCAGCGGAAGCATCAGTATATCTGAGTACAGATATGAAACAGAAATAGAAAGGCCTCTAGAAAGGCGGGGCAAATAAAACACTATGATCGAAAGGCGTAGGCTCATGCCTGGGACCCTCCGATCCTACTCCTGGTCGAGGCAAGCATCGTAGTATATCCATCTCTGGTAGTAGTAGTATCCGATCGACGGGCATCTGTCTCAGGGGCTCGTCATCTTGGTCACGACAACCTGATATGGGGGAAAGGTAAAACAAGCAAACCGTGAGTACTCAGAAGTACTCAGCAAGCAAGGATCTACACTACATATGCAACATTTTCAATGAGAGGCTGTAATTGTGGACTAGCTGCAGAAATGCCAGAATAGAGAGAAGGCCTAGTCCTATCGAAGACTAGCATCTTCAGCGGTCTTGCAGAAATAGAAGAGGGTTAGAATAGTACAATATAATGTAGCAGATCATTAAGTCTCAACCTCACCCAGAGTCCTTTCGCTCGCCTGCGAGAAAGCAATCCCAGAGCCATACAGTCATCAACCTCGTCCGGAGATCCCTTCTCGACTCCCTGCGAGAAGCAATCCAGAGCCATAGTATCCAAGTATCCAGTTCTAATTGATCAATCAAGATACAACTCCGAGTGTCCGTACCGTTAGGACAGGGCTATCGATAGAAGTTTTCTCTCCTGCAGGGGTGCACCAACTTACCCAACATGCTCGATTAACTCAGCAGGACACACTTTCCTGGATCATTCCTGGCCTCGGCCAAACGACACACTCGCAACCCTACCTAACTGCTCAGCAGAGAGGTCCCCGCCGGTCTACATCTAAGCGCAGAGGGGTCTTGGCCATCGCCCCTCGCCCTCCGGGTCGTTGCGCACATGGCTCAGATCCAAGCACCAGCTCTGTCGGGAATGGCGCCAATCACTCCATGCTGCACTACGTGAACTGGACATTTGACAGAGTTTCGGTCTGATGCATACGATGCAGAACGCCCATACATGCCACGTGATCGTTAGTGGCTATCAGGCCAGAGGCCTGCTCAGATCAAATATCCAAATCGTTAGTACCTTGGGCTTGCGGTAACGAGCAAGACTCACGAAAGATGTGACCACGCGCGCCCCTCGCCCATCTCGAGGACTTGCTGCAAGGTTAAGAATGCCGGCTCGTCCTCGTACTCATCACTCGGGCACACATACAGGCACCCGTCTTCCAAACACTCGCTTCTCAGACGCACGCGGGTACCCCTCAGGGTCGACTCGCCTCATCAGTGAGTGTGTGTACAGTATCCCGTATCCGTGTGTCCATAACAGGGGAAGCCGAGGGTATCACCCTCGTTGGGATTCTACTCGATGTAATCGTCAAGGTGAACTCGAAGGAATCACCCTCACTGGGTTCACACTTGAGGTGTTGTATGACGGCGTCGTTATCGGAAGCGGTGAAGGAGGAACACCCTCGATGACCACGACCGAATAGCTACTACAGAGTTAACATCAGAAGTGCTGCACGAGGTATCACCCTCGGCAACTCGATAGTAACGCTGCAGTTGTCGTTACAACTAAGGGGGTGATGTGGCGGTGTCGGGGCCTGGTCTTCAATCCCGTTGATCGGGTCTTCGGATAATCCAGCGGGCGCAGTCGGGATAAGTGGGGCCTGATAGGTCTCTACCCAGCCTATACTAAGCAGTTTAGGATATACAGGTAATTATCAACACAGGTTACAATAAACAGGCTAGCATCAGAATAGGTAAAGCAGTAGTAGCCAGCAATTCTAATGCAAGCATGAGAAAAATAGAATGGGCGATATCGAGATGATCAAAGGGGGGCTTGCCTGGTTGCTCAGCGGCAAGGGCAAGGTCATCAATGGTGTCTCCGGTCTCCGGAGCTGCGGCGTCGAACCGGGGACGACGTCGGGTGTCGGGGGCTACCGAGAGAGAAGAGGGGGAGGAAAACAATATAAATACACAGCAACATGAGCAACACAAAGTACGACATGACAATGTGCAGTGCCAGGTGTGTGCCTAACGTATGGTTGCACGTCACTGAGGAAGGAGGAATCCATCGGGAATGTCTTCCCGGTTCCGGACATTTGTCAAACAGATGACCGGAGAGGGGACGGTTGCAGGTTCGGATAGTTAGGGACATTGACAGGACGAACAGGACCGCGACATTCGAATTCGTCTCGTCGTTCTGAGCAACTTCATGTACAAAGTTTTTCCATCGGAGTTACGGATTATTTTATAGATTTTCTAAGTTTTTATATTTCTGGAATTTTATTTATTTATTTCAAACATTACCGAAACAGTGTTTGCTGACGTCAGCATGATGTCAGGACCAGTGGGTCCCACCTGTCATACTATGTTTAGTTAATTAGGTGTTAATAACCTAATTAAGTTTATTAGGTTAACTAGATAATTAGTTTTAAGTAAACAGAATTAATTAAGTTAATTCATTAATTAATTAATTATTATTATTTTAATTTTTTAATTTTTTATAGTTTTTTAACATCTGGGGCGGGGGCCCCATGGTCATAGGCCTAAAGGGGCGGAGCGGATCGGCGTGCGGGGCACGGGGCCAGCGAGATGGGCGCCCGCCAGGCAAAAAGGGGTGGCGACGACGACAGTAGGGGCCGGAGCGGCGCGTAGAAGGGGCGGCGGCAAGACGACACAGGGGAGCGAGCGGGGGAAAGGGCAGGGCAGGCAGGGGGCGCGGGGAACGCGGCTACGACGCGCCGCGACGCGAGGCGCGAGCGGGGGAGGGCGCGGGGCGTGTCAGAGCGCACGAGGCCAGACGCGGTGTGGTGCGAGTGCTCGGGCCTCCCGGGGCGGGATCCGGCGGCGGAGAGAGGAGGGGAAGAGGGCTCACAGCGGGGGGGGGAGGGGGGCGTGCGTCGCTCGAGGGGGTGGCGGGTGCGGTCCGCGACGGCGGGCGAAGGCGTCGGGGATGGCGCGGCGTACGAGGGCGCGACGGGGCGATGATGAGGACGTCGCGGTGTGGGGACGGGCGACGGCGTCGGGTCGGGCGTACTGCGTAAGGCGATGCGGGGGGGGGGGGTAGAAGCGAGGGGGGTCGAGGGAGGGGGGAAGTGGGGTGATGACGACGGTTAGGGTTCTAGCGGGTGGGGGGTTAGTAGGAGGGGAGGTGGGCCGTTCGGCTGGACGGCTGGAGTGGCTAGCTGGGCCGTCCTGGTGGCCGCTTGGCCTGCTGGGTCGAGGCCAGTCGGGGGGGTCCTTTTTTCTTTATTTATTTTTTCCTTTTCTTTTTCTTCCTTTGCTGCTTTGTAAATGTTAGGGCTCTACACAGTGCACTATATCCTAACAACAAAAACTAGTTTGGGCCAAACATAATTTCATATTTGGTTTTAGAATAATTAAAAGGTTATTAAATATTACTTTCAGCCACTGTTTGTGGATGTTTGAGTCACTTACCCAATTCGGATAATTTGCGTTTCAATTTAGAATTGTCTCTGAAATATTTGTTATTTATTGAAACATTTTAGTTTTTATGTTAGACAACTTTATTTTCCACTTCATTAAATTTGGATTTTGACTTAGGAGTTGAAATGCCAATATAATGCTAATGATGATCATGCATGTTAAACATGATGACATGCACAAATCAAAGGGGTGATTACTGTAGCTAACCACTGGGGTGTTTACAAATCTCCTCTACTAACAAAATTCTCGTCCACGAAATTAATGGTAGAAGGAAAAGTTACGGGGGTATTCAGCACGGAGGCTATCCTCGCGTTCCCAAGTGGCTCATCTTCAGTGATGTTGACCACTGCACTTTGAGGAACTTGGTAACCTTCTGACGGGTCTGACATTCAGCTTCATCGAGAATGCAGATCGGATGCTCCTTATATGAAAGATCATCATGCAATCGAGCATCTCGTGATCCACTGCTCGGGTGCGAGATTCCTGAAGCATTACGAAGTTGCGACACATGGAAGACGTCGTGGATATGAGAGAATTGGCGGCGGCACACTCCAATTTATATGCCACACATGACCATGTCTAGCAATTATGCGAAAGGACCAATATAGCGCGGAGCTAACTTGCCCTTGATTCCAAAACGGGGTTGAGTGCCCTTCATAGGAGTGACTCGCAGATAAGCCTGATCACAGGTTGATAAGTCAAACCCCATCGTTTGCGATCGGTAGTTGCTCTTCTGGCGGTCTTGAGCCGCCTTGAGATTTTCCCGGACAATACGAACTTGCTCTCGGGTGTGTTGGATATATCAGGACCCACGAGCGGTCGTTCCCCCAGTTTTGTACCAATCAGAGGGGTTCGACACTTACGTCCATAGAGTACGTCAAAGGAGCCTTTCAAGTGGCTTGATAGCGTTGTTATACGAGAACTCAGCATAGGGAGAGATTCTTCCACTTCTCACTGAAAGAAATAAACACAAGCCCGAAGCATGTCTTCAAGCACTGATTGACTCATTCACTTGGCTTGGGATTGGGGGTGATAAGCTGAACTCCAGGTAATATGAGTTCCATAGCTGTTTGGAAACTTCCCAGAATTTGGAAGTGAAAAGACCGCCACGGCTCCGAACTGTCTCTCTTCTTGGATACCTGGGTTGAGTACTTCTTGAGATTCACTCTGCTAAGCTGTCTATGGGCGCAGTTTTCCTGTGAGGAGAAAAGTGTGCAACCTTTAGAAAGTTGGTCAACGACGACAAAGAATAGCATCGTGACCCCCTTCTGGACCCTGGGAAGTCCTGTAACGAAATCCATCTGAACCTTATCCCATTTCCATAGAGGAATGGAAGCGGTTGCAGAATTCCAGCGGTTTATTATGTTTGCTTTAACACGACGACACAACATCACATTCAGCAACATAGCGACAATGTCCTGCTTCATTTTAGACCACCAGTACTCTTTGACGGAGATCACGATACATCTTGGTGCTACCCGGATGAATAGACAAGCGGGGTTTCATGTGCCTCATTCCTGACCTTGTCAATCAATGAGTTCGAGCGAGGGTACCACAATGCGGTTTCTGGAAATACAAGATTCCATCTTCAGACAGCGAGAAATCCCTGTACTTTAACGGTGAAGATTTTTTCTTCATCAGATCAACTTCAGCATCTTAGCTTGTGCATTTTAACAGCTTTCTCAAGATTGGTTGTATCAACAAGGTTATTAAAAACCCTGTGGACAATACGAGATGTCAGCTTGCATAGTTCTTCAAAAGACGAGGTTGAGCTCGCCTAACCATGAGGTTGTCGCAATAGGACTTGCGGCTTAAGGCATCAGCCATCACATTGAGCTTGCAGGGGTAGAAGAAATAGCCAATCATAGTCCGCAATGGCCTCCATCCATCTTTGCTGACGGAGGTTTAGAGATGTGTTGAGTGAACAAGACTCATACTTTTTGATCCGGTGTAGATCTCGCAACGATTACCGAGAAGGTAATGTCGCCACACACTGCAAGCATAGTATCACAGCAGCTAGTTCTAGATCATGTACCGGATAATTTTCTTCATGTGGGCGCAACTGACGAAGCCATAAGCAATACTTTTACGCTCTTGCATTAGGACAACAGCCTAATCCTTCACGGGTGATGCGTCACAATAGATCACAAAGTCTTTGGCGGGTATCTGGAGAAGATAGTACTGGGGCAAGTAGGTTGTCTTGTCTTTGAGTGTTTAAAACTTTCCTGGCATTTTTCGTCCATTCAAATTTAACTCCTGTGTAAGCAGATCAGTCAAAGGTTTAGCAATCTTGAGAAATTCTTGACCAAACACGACGGCAATAACTTGGCAAGGCCGAGAGAAACTCTCACTGCTTGACGTTCTTCGAGGAGTCCAGTCAAGAATAGCCTGAACTCATTCCAGGTTAACAGCAATTCGTGGGCACGGAGTCAAAGAGGTTGACGATGAGATCACCGACCACTAGAGGCAAGGATGGAATTGCTGTTCATGATTCATTTAACATCTCGAAAGAAGTCAACATGTTGCCGCTGAACACGGACCATTTTGTCGAGAGATTCCAAAGTGTCAAATGACAGTGTGAGGAAACGTATATACTTGTAAAGGAAGGTTAAAACAAACCAATGGAAAGGAAAAGATTATCAGACTAATCAGATCATAAGGGAAATCGCACAGATATCCAGCCTCTCTGGGTGGACAAGAATTACGAGATCCAAGTGTCGGTGTTAGTAAACTTTATTTAACCTGAATAGAAGAGAGATCAGAGTCCCAGGTATAGATGAGGAATAAAAAGATACTAATACCACCCAATTGGCGACGTGGGCCCGTAAGCCACACAGCAAGTTAGTAAAATAGTTTTCGGTTACTAGACTCAACTTCGGCCAAGGAGTTGGAAAGGGGGGTTCCTAACAGTCAGTCGGCTCTGATACCAACTTGTGACGCCCCCGGCCCAATCATGCACTAATCATACACGCAAATGCACACGATCAAGCCTAAGGACTCACGGGAAGATATCACAACACAACTCTAAAACATAAATAAAGTCATACAAGCTTTCTATATCAAGCCAGGGGCCTCGAGGGCTCGAATACATAAGCTTGCGTACAAGCGTCAGCGGAAGCATCAGATATCTGAGTATAGATATGAAACAGAAACAGAAAGGCCTTAGAAAGGCGGTGCAAAATAAAACACTACGATCGAAGGCGTAGGCCTCCTGCCTGGACCCTCTGATCCTATCCTGGTCGACGGCACGCTGTAGTAGTATCCATCCTTCGTGGTAGTGTAGTAGTCGATCGACGGAGCATCTGTCTCAGGGGCTCCGTCATCTTGGTCACGACCAAACTGATATGGGAGAGAAAGGGTAAACAAAGCAACCGTGAGTACCTCAGAAGTACTCTCAGCAAGCAAGGATCTACACTACATATGCAACATTTTCAATGAGAGGCTGTATATGTGGACTGGGCTGCAGAATGCCAGGAATAGCAAGAAGGCTAGTCCTATCGAAAGACTAGCATCTTCAGCGGTCGTTGCAGAAATAGAAGAGGGGTAGAACAGTACAATAAATGTACGCAGTATCATTAATTCTCAATCTCTCACCACCCAGAGTATCCTTTCTCAATCCCTGCGAGAAAGCAATCCCAGAGCCATACAGTCATCAACCTCGTCCGGAGATCCCTTCTCGACTCCTTGCGAGAAGCAATCCAGAGCCATAGTATCCAAGTATCCAGTTCTAATTGTATCAATCAGGATACAACTCCGAGTGTCCGTTACGCGGAAGGCTATCATGGAAGTTTTCGCCCTGCAGGGGGCACCAACTTACCCAACACGCTCGATTACATCCGGCCGGACACACTTTCCTGGGTCATGCCCGGCCGTCGGCCAAACGACACATCGCAACCCTCCTAAGCTCAGTCAGAGAGGTCCCCGCCGGTCTACATCCTAAGCACAGGGGGTCTTGGCCATCGCCCCTCGCCCTTCGGTCGTTGCGCACATGGCTCAGATCCCGCACCAACCTCTGTCGGGAATGGCTCCAATCCCTCATGCCGCACTGCTGAACTGGACATCTACAGAGCTTTCGGCTGATGCATGACATGCAGAACGCCCATACTATGCCCACATGATGGTTAGTGCTATCAGGCCAGAGGCCTGCTCGGATCAAATATCCAAAGCGTTTAGTACCTGGGCTTGCGGTAACGAGCAGAGACTCACGAAAGATGTGACCCCGTCGCCCCGTCTCGAGGACTTCCTGCAAGGGTTAAGAATGCCCGGCCGCGCCTCGTACTACTCATCACTCGGGCACCATACAGGACACCGTCTTTCACAACACTCGCCTCTCAGGCGCACGCGGATACCCCTTAGGGTCGACCCACTATCCAAGTAACAGTGTAAAGTCCAAGTATCCGTGTGTCCATAAACATAGGGGAATCCGAGGTATCACCCTCGTTGGATTCCTACTCGATGTAATCGTCAAGGTGAACTCGGAGGAATCACCCTCACTGGGTTCACACTTGAGGGTGTTGTCGACCGGGCGTCGTTATCGGAAGCGGTGAAGGAGGGAATCACCCTCATGACCACGACCGAATAGCTACTCTACATAGTTAACGATCAAGAAGTGCTGCATGAGTATCACCCCTCGCACTCGAAGTAATGCTGCAGTGTCGTACAACTAAGGGGGGGTGATGTGCGGTGTCGGGGCCTGGTCTTCAATTCCCGTTGATCGGGTTTCGGATATCCAGCGGGTGCAAGTCGGATAAGTGGGGATCACTGAGGTCTCTACCCAGCCTGTACTAAGAAGTTTAGGATATACAGGTAATTTATCAACAGCAGTTACAATAAACAGGCTATGCATCAGAATAGGTTAAAGCAAGTAGTAGCAGCAATTCTAATGCAAGCATGAGAAATAAGAATGGGCGATATCGGATGATAAAAGAGGGGGGGCTTGCTTGGTTGCTCGGCGGCAAGGGCACAGGTCGTCAATGGTGTCTCCGGTCTCCGAAGCTGCGTCGGAACTCGGGGAGCGACGTCGGTGTCGGGGGCTACCGAGAGAGAAGAGGGGGAGGAAACAGTATAAATACACAGCAAACATGCGACACCACAAGTATGACTGACAATGTGCCGTGCGGGTGTGTCCTAAAGTATGGTTGCACGTCACTGAGGAAGGAGGAATCCATCCGGAATGTCTTCCCGGTTCCGGACATTGTCAGACAGATGACCGGAGAGGGATGGTTGCAGGTCGGCATAGTTAGGGACATGTGACGGACGAACGGATCCGCGCGTTCGATTCGTCTCGTCGTTCTGAGCAACTTTCATGTACAAATTTTTCCACGAGAGTTACGGATTTATTTTATATGATTTCTAAAGTTTTTAATTAATTTCTGGAATTTAATTATTTATTTAATTTCAACATTATCCGAAAACAGTGTTTTGCTGACGTCAGCATGATGTCAGGACCAGTGGGTCCCACCGTCATACTCTGTTGAGTTAATTAGGGTTAATAACCTAATTACAGTTTATTAGGTTAACTAGATAATTAGTTTAATTAAAGAGTAATTAATAAGTTCATTAATTAACTAATTAATTCTTAATTATTTTTATTTTTATTCTTTTTTTTTTCATTTTATTTTTTCTACTTTTTTTTACTTCTGGGGCGTGGGGCCCCTGGTCATAGGCCTAAAGGGCGGAGGGATCGGGCGTGCGGGCGACGAGCGCCAGCCCGAATGGGCGCCCGCCCAGGCAAAAGGTGGGGCGACGACAAAGTAGGCGCCGAAGCGGCGCTAGAAGGGGCGGCGGCAAGGCACGAGCAGCGGGCGAGCGAGGCCACGGGGAAGGGGCAACGGGCGCGCGGAAACGCGGCTACGGCGCAGCCCGAGCAGCGAGGCGCGAGTGGGGGAGGGCCGCGGGGCTGGTCTAGAGGCACGCGAGGCTGAGCGGGCGGTGGTCGCGGTGCACGGCGGGCGTGGGCGGGAATCCGCGGCGCGGGGAGAGAGAGGAGGGCAGACGGGGCTCACGGCGGGGGGAGGGGGCGGTGGGCTCGAGGGGTGCGGGGGCGGTCCGGCGACGGCTGGCGAAGGCTCATCAATTTCCAACCCTTTCTGACTTCATTTGCTATTTTTCACGCATTTACTGATTTTTTGGATCTAAATAACCCTGAAATTGAAAAGCACTACAAATGAACTCTGAAAAGGTTGAAAGTTGGCATGGTATCATCATTTCACCCACATAGCATGTGCTAAAAAGTTGAGAGGGTTACGGCAAAAACTGGATGCACTTCGTGTACAAAATGGACAATCTCTTTCGAAGTATCAGGGTTTGGCACGAAAACTCATTTGTTACAAAGGCATTTCATTTTTTTAAACTTATTTCAACTCTAGACTTTTTGTGCATTCAGTATGCACCATTCAAAGCCACATCATAAATTTTCAACCCTTTCTGACTTCATTTGCTATTTTTCATGCATTTACTGATTTTTTTGAGCTAAATGACCCTGAAATTGAAAAGCACTACAAATGAACTCTGAAAAGGTTGAAAGTTGGCATGGTATCATCATTTCACCCACATAGCATGTGCTAAAAAGTTGAGAGGGTTACGGCAAAAACTGTATGCACTTCGTCTACAAAATGGACAATCTCTTTCGAAGTATCAGGGTTTCGGACGAAAACTCATCTCTAACAAAGGCATTTCATTTTTTTAACTTATTTCAACTCCAGACTTTTTGTGTGTTTAGTATACACCATTCAAAGCCACGTCATCAATTTCCAACCCTTTCTGACTTCACTTGCTATTTTTCATGCATTTACTAATTTTTTTTAGCTAAATGACCCTGAAATTAAAAAGCACTACAAATGAACTTTTGAAAGGTTGAAAGTTGGCATGGTATCATCATTTCACCCACATAGCATGTGCTAAAAAGTTGAGAGGGTTACGGCAAAAACTGGATGCACTTCGTGTACAAAATGGACAATCTCTTTCGAAGTATCAGGGTTTCGCACGAAAACTCATCTGTTACAAAGGCATTTCATTTTTTTAAACTTATTTCAACTCCAGACTTTTTGTGCGTTCAGTATGCACCTTCAAAGCAACATCCTAAATTTTCAACCCTTTCTGACTTCATTTTCTATTTTTCATGCATTTACTGATTTTTTGAGCTAAATGACCCTGAAATTGAAAAGCACTACAAATGAACTCTGAAAAGGTTGAAAGTTGGCATGGTATCATCATTTCACCCACATAGCATGTGCTAAAAAGTTGAGAGGGTTACGGTAAAAACTAGATGCACTTCGTGTACAAAAATGGACAATCTCTTTCGAAGTATCAGGGTTTCGGACGAAAAATCATTGTTACAAAGGCATTTCATTTTTTAAACTTATTTCAACTCCAGACTTTTTGTGCTTCAGTATGCACCATTCAAAGCCACGACATCAATTTCCAACGCTTCTGACTTCATTTGCTATTTTCATGCATTTACTGATTTTTTTAGCTAAATGACCCTGAAATTGAAAAAGCACTACAAATGAACTCTGAAAAGGTTGAAAGTTGCATGTATAATCATTTCACCCACATAGCATGTGCTAAAAAGTTGAGAGAGTTACGGCAAAAATTGGATGCACTTCGTGTACAAAATGGACAATCTCTTTCGAAGTATTAGGGTTTCGCACGAAAACTCATCTGTTACAAAGGCATTTCATTTTTTTAAACTTATTTCAACTCCAGACTTTTTGTGCGTTCAGTATGCACCATTCAAAGCCACGTCATCAATTCCCAACCCTTTCTGACTTAATTTGCTATTTTTTATGCATTTATTGATTTTTTGGAGCTAAATGACCCTGAAATTGAAAAGCACTACAAATGAACTCTGAAAAGGTTGAAAGTTGGCATGGTATCATCATTTCACCCACATAGCATGTGCTAAAAGTTGAGAGGGTTATTGTTGGGGATATAACTATTGAGTATAAACCGCCCAGGGGGGCCGGGTTATGCTCATAGTGATTTACCTGTGTTGAAGCCCATGAAGACATAGAAGATGGCGACTTACGAAGGAGAGTTAATAAGAAGGCCCAAAGTCCAATGGCGAGTTAGGGCCCATAGATGTAAACCGCCATAAGTATATGACTTGTATTGTAAGATAGGAAAGAGTGGATACCGAGCCGGACACGTTTATGAGCCGGCCGGGATTCTGTGAACCGCCGGGCGTCAACCTGTGTATATAAAGGGACGACCCGACGGCAGTTTAGGAAAAGAGACAACAGATCGAGAGCCAGGTTAAGCGTATTCGCTCCCTGGTCATCGAAACCCTAGCAATACCACCTCAAACTGGATTAGGCTTTCACCTTCACCGCAAGGGGCCGAACCAGTATAAACTCCCCGTGTCCTTTGTCCTAATTAACCCCTTTAAGCTAACCTCATTGCGATGGCTCCACGACTAAGTCCTCACACTAGGACATCTGCCGTGATGATTCCGCGATAGTTGGCGCCCACCGTGGGGCCAGTGCACGGTGGTTTCGAGTTCTTGAAGGGCAACTTCGAAGGGATCAAGGGATACGCTGTGGGCCGGATGACCAAGAGTCGTCGCGGCAAGCTCTACATCGACGACGAAGGCTGGGGCCTCGAGGCCGGCTCAATTGAGTACGGGTACCGGGTCCCCTTCGGTGGAATTCACGTCTTCATTGGCAAAATCGGTGAACTGGGCCCTGAGCCGAACACCTGCACCGACATTGTGGGATTCATCAATGGTGCAGAATCTGAGGATAAATCAGTATCTGACAGTGAGACAGTTGTCTATTCTGATGGCGAGTCATCCACCGGTGAAACCGAGTCATTGTACCAACTGCAAGACGGTCGGCTTGGGGGCTGTTCCGATGGCGATAGTATTCCGGACCCCTACGAGCCGCCGAACCGGGTTGCAATCTTCATTGCCGGTACGCAGCCAGTGCAGCACTCTTCAACTGCAGTGGCATTGATTTTCGGGTCAACAGCGGCAACGGCAGCCGGGGCAGGAGGCCCTGCGCGCCAGCCGGCTCAAGTCTTGTCCAGTTTACTAGACGCTTTGGCAACACTGCTGACGATGGAGGTTAACCCTATAATCAAGATCAGCATAATGCAGAAGTCGTGAAATTGCGAGATCAGATAGCTCAAGCTAAGAAAAACCTGGCAGCTGAAGATGCCAGGATGGCTGCGGAGCGGGTTACATTGGATGCTCAGGCGCAGCGGATTCAGTCGGAGTCTTAGCGGCTCATGCTAGATCAAAACGCTTCAAATAAAGTCATGAGGAGGAGGCATCAATCTCGCCGGCCATCGGTTTACGAGGCAAGGAACCTCTTTAACACGCCAGGAGTGTGACGCCCCCGGCCCAATCGTGCACTAATCATACACGCAAATGCACACGATCAAGCCTAAGGACTCACAGGAAGATATCACAACACAACTCTAAAACATAAATAAAGTCATACAAGCTTTATATTACAAGCCAGGGGCCTCGAGGGCTCGAATACATAAGCTTGCGTCCAAGCGTCAGCGGAAGCATCAGATATCTGAGTACAGATATGAAACAGAAATAGAAAGGCCTCTAGAAAGGCGGGGCAAAATAAAACACTATGATCGAAAGGCGTAGGCCTCATGCCTGGGACCCTCCGATCCTACTCCTGGTCGACGGCAAGCTCGTAGTAGTATCCATCCTCTGGGTAGTAGTAGTAGTCGATCGACGGGGCATCTGTCTCAGGGGCTCCGTCATCTTGGTCACGACAAACTGATATGGGGAGAAAAGGTAAACAAAGCAACCGTGAGTACTCAGAAGTACTCAGCAAGCAAGGATCTACACTACATATGCAACATTTTCAATGAGAGGCTGTATATGTGGACTAGGCTGCAGAAATGCCAGAATAGAGAGAAGGCCTAGTCCTATCGAAGACTAGCATCTTCAGCGGTCTTGCAGAAATAGAAGAGGGTAGAATAGTACAATATAATGTAGCAGTATCATTAAGTCTCAACCTCACCCAGAGATCCTTTCTCGACTCCCTGCGAGAAAGCAATCCCAGAGCCATACAGTCATCAACCTCGTCCGGAGATCCCTTCTCGACTCCCTGCGAGAAGCAATCCCAGAGCCATAGTATCCAAGTATCCAGTTCTAATTGTATCAATCAAGATACAACTCCGAGTGTCCGTTACCGTAGGACAGGCTATCGATAGAAGTTTTCTTCCCTGCAGGGGTGCACCAACTTACCCAACATGCTCGATTAACTCCAGCAGGACACACTTTCCTGGATCATTCCTGGCCTCGGCCAAACGACACATCGCAACCCTACCTACTGCTCAGCAGAGAGGTCCCCGCCGGTCTACATCCTAAGCGCAAGGGGGTCTTGGCCATCGCCCCTCGCCCTCCGGGTCGTTGCGCACATGGCTCAGATCCAAGCACCAGCTCTGTCGGGAATGGCGCCAATCACTCCATGCTGCACTACTGAACTGGACATTTGACAGAGCTTTCGGCTGATGCATACGATGCAGAACGCCCATACTATGCCCACGTGATCGTTAGTGCTATCAGGCCAGAGGCCTGCTCAGATCAAATATCCAAATCGTTAGTACCTTGGGCTTGCGGTAACGAGCAGAGACTCACGAAAGATGTGACCCCGTCGCCCCATCTCGAGGACTTGCTGCAAGGGTTAAGAATGCCCGGCCGTGCCTCGTACTCATCACTCGGGCACCATACAGGCACCCGTCTTCACAACACTCGCTTCTCAGACGCACGCGGGTACCCCTCAGGGTCGACTCGCCTATCCAAGTAACAGTGTAAAGTCCAAGTATCCGTGTGTCCATAACATCAGGGGAAGCCGAGGTATCACCCTCGTTGGATTCCTACTCGATGTAATCGTCAAGGTGAACTCGAAGGAATCACCCTCACTGGGTTCACACTTGAGGTGTTGTATGACGGCGTCGTTATCGGAAGCGGTGAAGGAGGAATCACCCTCGATGACCACGACCGAATAGCTACTCTACAGAGTTAACATCAGAAGTGCTGCACGAGGTATCACCCTCGGCACTCGATAGTAACGCTGCAGTGTCGTTACAACTAAGGGGGGGTGATGTGCGGTGTCGGGGCCTGGTCTTCAATTCCCGTTGATCGGGTCTTCGGATAATCCAGCGGGGCAGTCGGGATAAGTGGGGTCACTGATAGGTCTCTACCCAGCCTATACTAAGCAGTTTAGGATATACAGGTAATTATCAACAGCAGGTTACAATAAACAGGCTATGCATCAGAATAGGTAAAGCAGTAGTAGCAGCAATTCTAATGCAAGCATGAGAAAATAGAATGGGCGATATCGAGATGATCAAAGGGGGGGCTTGCCTGGTTGCTCAGCGGCAAGGGCAAGGTCATCAATGGTGTCTCCGGTCTCCGGAGCTGCGTCGAACTCGGGGACGACGTCGGTGTCGGGGGCTACCGAGAGAGAAGAGGGGGAGGAAACAATATAAATACACAGCAAACATGAGCAACACAAAGTACGACATGACAATGTGCAGTGCCAGGTGTGTCCTAACGTATGGTTGCACGTCACTGAGGAAGGAGGAATCCATCCGGGAATGTCTTCCCGGTTCCGGACATTTGTCAAACAGATGACCGGAGAGGGACGGTTGCAGGTTCGGATAGTTAGGGACATGTGACGGACGAACGGACCGCGCATTCGAATTCGTCTCGTCGTTCTGAGCAACTTTCATGTACAAAGTTTTTCCATCGGAGTTACGGATTATTTTATATGATTTTCTAAAGTTTTTATTAATTTCTGGAATTTAATTATTTATTTAATTTCAACATTATCCGAAACAGTGTTTGCTGACGTCAGCATGATGTCAGGACCAGTGGGTCCCACCTGTCATACTATGTTTAGGTTAATTAGGGTTAATTAACCTAATTACAGTTTAATTAGGTTAACTAGATAATTAGTTTAATTAAACAGAATTAATTAAGTTAATTCATTAATTAATTAATTATTATTTATTTTAATTTTTTAATTTTTTATATTTTTTTTAACATCTGGGGCGTGGGGCCCCATGGTCATAGGCCTAAAGGGGCGGAGCGGATCGGGCGTGCGGGCGACGGGCGCCAGCCCGAATGGGCGCCCGCCCAGGCCAAAAAGGGGTGGCGACGACGACAGTAGGGCGCCGGAGCGGCGCGTAGAAGGGGCGGCGGCAAGACGACGAGCAGCGGGCGAGCGAGGCCACGGGGAAGGGGCAGCGGGCGCGCGGGAACGCGGCTACGACGCGGCCGCGAGCGGCGAGGCGCGAGCGGGGGAGGGCGCGGGGCGTGTCCAGAGCGCACGAGGCCAGCGGGCGGGCTGGTCGCGATGTGCTCGGGCGTGGGCGGGATCCGGCGGCGGGGAGAGAGAGGAGGGCAGACGGGGCTCACAGCGGGGGGCTGGGGGGGGGGGAGGGGCGCGTGCGCGCTCGAGGGGGTGCGGGGGCGGTCGCGGACGGCGGGCGAAGGCGTCGGGGATGGGCGCCGTCGTCGGGGCGCGGACGGGGGATGATGAGGACGTCCGTGTGGGGGGGGCGACGCGGTCGTCGGGTCGGGCGGTGGTAAGGCGAGGCGGGGGGGGGGGGGGTTAGAAGCAGGGGGGTCAGAGGGAGGGGGAAGTGGGGTGATGGAGACGGGTTAGGTTTAGAGCGGGTTGGGTGGGGGGTTAGTAGGAGGGGAGGTGGGCCGGTTCGGCTGGACCGGCTGGAGTGGCTAGCTGGGCCGTCCTGGTGGCCGCTTGGCCTGCTGGGTCGAGGCCCAGTCGGGGGGGTCCTTTTTCTTTTTATTTATTTTTTTCCTTTTCTTTTTCTTTCCTTTGCTGCTTTGTAAATGTTAGGGCTCTACACAGTGCACTATATCCTAACAACAAAAACTAGTTTGGGCAAAACATAATTTCATATTTGGTTTAGAATAATTAAAAGGTTATTAAATATTACTTTCAGCCACTGTTTGTGGATGTTTGAGTCACTTACCCAATTCGGATAATGTTGGTTTCAATTTTAGAATTGTCTCTGAAATATTTGTTATTTATTGAACATTTTAGTTTTTATGTTAGACAACTTTTATTTTCCACTTTCATTTAAATTTGGATTTTGACTTAGGAGTTGAAATGCAATATAATGCTAATGATGATCATGCACTGTTAAACATGATGACATGGCACAATCAAAGGGGTGATTACTGTAGCTAACCACTGGGGGTGTTACAAATCTCCTCTACTAACAAGAATTCTCGTCCCGAGAATTAAGAGGTAGAAGGAAAAAGTTCGGGGTATTCAGCACGGAGGCTATCCTCGCGTTCCCAAGTGGCTTCATCTTCAGTATGATTTGACCACTGCACTTTGAGGAACTTGGTAACCTTCTGACGGGTCTGACATTCAGCTTCATCGAGAATGCAGATCGGATGCTCCTTATATGAAAGATCATCATGCAATTCGAGCATCTCGTGATCCACTGCTCGGTGCGGAGATTCCTTGAAGCATTTACGAAGTTGCGACACATGGAAGACGTCGTGGATATGAGAGAATTGCGGCGGCAACTCCAATTTATATGCCACCTGACCATGTCTAGCAATTATGCGGAAAGGACCAATATAGCGCGGAGCTAACTTGCCCTTGATTCCAAAACGGTGAGTGCCCTTCATAGGAGTGACTCGCAGATAAGCCTGATCACCAGGTTGATAAGTCAAACCCCATCGTTTGCGATCGTAGTTGCTCTTCTGGCGGTCTTGAGCCGCCTTGAGATTTTCCCGGACAATACGAACTTGCTCTTCGGTGTGTTGGATAATATCAGGACCCACGAGCGGTCGTTCCCCAGTTTTTGACCAATTCAGAGGGGTTCGACACTTACGTCCATAGAGTACTTCAAAGGGAGCCATTTTCAAGCTGGCTTGATAGCCGTTGTTATACGAGAACTCAGCATACGGGAGAGATTCTTCCCACTTCTCACTGAAAGAAATAACACAAGCCCGAAGCATGTCTTCAAGCACTTGATTGACTCATTCAACTTGGCCTTGGGATTGGGGGTGATAAGCTGAACTCCAGGTAATATGAGTTCCCATAGCTGTTTGGAAACTTTCCCAGAATTTGGAAGTGAAAAGACCGCCACGGTCCGAACTGATCTCCTTCGGAATACCGTGGAGTGATACAATTCTGGAGATATACAACTCTGCTAACTGGCTAGCAGTGATAGTTTCCTTGATGGGCAGAAAGTGTGCAACTTTAGAAAGTTGGTCAACGACGACAAGAATAGCATCGTGACCCTTCTGTGACCTGGGAAGTCCTGTAACGAAATCCAT
Organism: Thinopyrum elongatum; assembly: GCA_011799875.1. Taxonomy (NCBI): domain Eukaryota; kingdom Viridiplantae; phylum Streptophyta; class Magnoliopsida; order Poales; family Poaceae; genus Thinopyrum; species Thinopyrum elongatum. The sequence continues at coordinate 475,257,634 of CM022299.1, read as the reverse complement.
CTGAACCTTATCCCATTTCCATAGAGGAATAGGAAGCGGTTGCAGAATTCCAGCTGGTTTCTGATGTTCTGCTTTAACACGACGACACACATCACATTCAGCAACATAGCGAGCAATGTCCTGCTTCATTTTAGACCACCAGTACCTTTGACGGAGATCACGATACATCTTGGTGCTACCCGGATGAATAGACAGCGGGGTATCATGTGCCTCATTCCTGACCTTGTCAATCATGAGTTCGAAGCGAGGTACCACAATGCGGTTTCTGAAATACAAGATTCCATCTTCAGACAGCGAGAAATCCCTGTACTTTACACGGTGAAGATTTTTCTTCATCAGATCAACTTCAGCATCTTTAGCTTGTGCATTCTTAACAGCTTTCTCAAGATCTGGTTGTATCACAAGGTTATTAAGATAACCCTGTGGAACAATACGCAGATTCAGCTTGCATAGTTCTTCAAAAAGACGAGGTTGAGCTCGCCTAACCATGAGGTTGTCGCAATAGGACTTGCGGCTTAAGGCATCAGCCATCACATTAGCCTTGCCAGGGGTATAAGAAATAGCCAAATCATAGTCCGCAATGGCCTCCATCCATCTTTGCTGACGGAGGTTTAGAGATGGTTGAGTGAACAAGTACTTCATACTTTTATGATCCGTGTAGATCTCGCAACGATTACCGAGAAGGTAATGTCGCCACAACTGCAATGCATAGATCACAGCAGCTAGTTCTAGATCATGTACCGGATAATTTTCTTCATGTGGGCGCAACTGACGAGAGCCATAAGCAATCACTTTACGCTCTTGCATTAGGACACAGCCTAATCCTTCACGGGATGCGTCACAATAGATCACAAAGTCTTTGCGGGTATCTGGAGAAGATAGTACTGGGGCAGATGTTAGCTTGTCTTTGAGTGTTTGAAAACTTTCCTGGCATTTTTCTGTCCATTCAAATTTAACTCCCTTGTGAAGCAGATCAGTCAAAGGTTTAGCAATCTTTGAGAAATTCTTGACAAAACGACGGCAATAACTTGCAAGGCCGAGAAAACTTCTCACTTGCTTGACGTTCTTCGGAGGAGTCCAGTCAAGAATAGCCTGAACTCATTCCAGGTTAACAGCAATTCGTGGGCAGGGAGTCAAAGAGGTTGACGATGAGATCACCGACCACTAGAGGCAAGGATGGAATTGCTGTTCATGAATTCATTTAACATCTCGAAAGAAGTCAAAATGTTGCCGCTGAACACGACACATTTTGTCGAGAGATTCCAAAAGTGTCAAATGACAGTGTGAGAAACGTAATATACTTGTAAAGGAAAGGTTAAACAAACCAATGGAAAGGAAAATGATTATCAGACTAATCAGATCAATATCAGGGAAATCGCACAGATATCCAGCTCTCTGGGTGGACAAGAATTACGAGATCCTAAGTGTCGGTGTTAGTAAACTTTATTTAACCTGAATAGAAGAGAGATCAGAGTCCCAGAGTATAGATGAGGAATAAAAGATACTAATACCACCCAATTGGCGACGTGGGCCCGTAAGCCACACAGCCAAGTTAGTAAAATAGTTTTCGGTTACTAGACTCAACTTCGGCCAAGGAGTTGGAAAGGGGGGTTCCTACAGTCAGTCGGCTCTGATACCAACTTGTGACGCCCCCGGCCCAATCATGCACTAATCATACACGCAAATGCACACGATCAAGCCTAAGGACTCACGGGAAGATATCACAACACAACTCTAAAACATAAATAAAGTCATACAAGCTTTATATTACAAGCCAGGGGCCTCGAGGGCTCGAATACATAAGCTTGCGTACAAGCGTCAGCGGAAGCATCAGATATCTGAGTATAGATATGAAACAGAAACAGAAAGGCCTCTAGAAAGGCGGTGCAAAATAAAACACTACGATCGAAAGGCGTAGGCCTCCTGCCTGGGACCCTCTGATCCTACTCCTGGTCGACGGCAAGCTCGTAGTAGTATCCATCCTCTGGGTAGTAGTAGTAGTCGATCGACGGAGCATCTGTCTCAGGGGCTCCGTCATCTTGGTCACGACAAACTGATATGGGGAGAAAAGGTAAACAAAGCAACCGTGAGTACTCAGAAGTACTCAGCAAGCAAGGATCTACACTACATATGCAACATTTTCAATGAGAGGCTGTATATGTGGACTGGGCTGCAGAAATGCCAGAATAGCAAGAAGGCCTAGTCCTATCGAAGACTAGCATCTTCAGCGGTCTTGCAGAAATAGAAGAGGGTAGAACAGTACAATATAATGTAGCAGTATCATTAATTCTCAATCTCACCCAGAGATCCTTTCTCAACTCCCTGCGAGAAAGCAATCCCAGAGCCATACAGTCATCAACCTCGTCCGGAGATCCCTTCTCGACTCCTTGCGAGAAGCAATCCCAGAGCCATAGTATCCAAGTATCCAGTTCTAATTGTATCAATCAGGATACAACTCCGAGTGTCCGTTACCGCAGGACAGGCTATCGATGGAAGTTTTCTTCCCTGCAGGGGTGCACCAACTTACCCAACACGCTCGATTAACTCCGGCCGGACACACTTTCCTGGGTCATGCCCGGCCTCGGCCAAACGACACATCGCAACCCTACCTACAGCTCAGCAGAGAGGTCCCCGCCGGTCTACATCCTAAGCACAAGGGGGTCTTGGCCATCGCCCCTCGCCCTTCGGGTCGTTGCGCACATGGCTCAGATCCACGCACCACCTCTGTCGGGAATGGCTCCAATCACTCCATGCCGCACTGCTGAACTGGACATCTGACAGAGCTTTCGGCTGATGCATACGATGCAGAACGCCCATACTATGCCCACATGATGGTTAGTGCTATCAGGCCAGAGGCCTGCTCGGATCAAATATCCAAATCGTTAGTACCTTGGGCTTGCGGTAACGAGCAGAGACTCACGAAAGATGTGACCCCGTCGCCCCGTCTCGAGGACTTGCTGCAAGGGTTAAGAATGCCCGGCCGCGCCTCGTACTCATCACTCGGGCACCATACAGGCACCCGTCTTCACAACACTCGCCTCTCAGGCGCACGCGGATACCCCTTAGGGTCGACCCACCTATCCAAGTAACAGTGTAAAGTCCAAGTATCCGTGTGTCCATAACATCAGGGGAATCCGAGGTATCACCCTCGTTGGATTCCTACTCGATGTAATCGTCAAGGTGAACTCGGAGGAATCACCCTCACTGGGTTCACACTTGAGGTGTTGTACGACGGCGTCGTTATCGGAAGCGGTGAAGGAGGAATCACCCTCAATGACCACGACCGAATAGCTACTCTACAGAGTTAACATCAGAAGTGCTGCATGAGGTATCACCCTCGGCACTCGAAAGTAATGCTGCAGTGTCGTTACAACTAAGGGGGGGTGATGTGCGGTGTCGGGGCCTGGTCTTCAATTCCCGTTGATCGGGTCTTCGGATAATCCAGCGGGGCAGTCGGGATAAGTGGGGTCACTGATAGGTCTCTACCCAGCCTGTACTAAGAAGTTTAGGATATACAGGTAATTATCAACAGCAGGTTACAATAAACAGGCTATGCATCAGAATAGGTAAAGCAGTAGTAGCAGCAATTCTAATGCAAGCATGAGAAAATAGAATGGGCGATATCGGGATGATAAAAGGGGGGGCTTGCTTGGTTGCTCGGCGGCAAGGGCAAGGTCGTCAATGGTGTCTCCGGTCTCCGAAGCTGCGTCGAACTCGGGGACGACGTCGGTGTCGGGGGCTACCGAGAGAGAAGAGGGGGAGGAAACAGTATAAATACACAGCAAACATGAGCAACACAAAGTATGACATGACAATGTGCAGTGCCGGGTGTGTCCTAACGTATGGTTGCACGTCACTGAGGAAGGAGGAATCCATCCGGGAATGTCTTCCCGGTTCCGGACATTTGTCAGACAGATGACCGGAGAGGGATGGTTGCAGGTTCGGATAGTTAGGGACATGTGACGGACGAACGGACCGCGCGTTCGAATTCGTCTCGTCGTTCTGAGCAACTTTCATGTACAAAGTTTTTCCATCGGAGTTACGGATTATTTTATATGATTTTCTAAAGTTTTTATTAATTTCTGGAATTTAATTATTTATTTAATTTCAACATTATCCGAAACAGTGTTTGCTGACGTCAGCATGATGTCAGGACCAGTGGGTCCCACCTGTCATACTCTGTTTAGGTTAATTAGGGTTAATTAACCTAATTACAGTTTAATTAGGTTAACTAGATAATTAGTTTAATTAAAGAGAATTAATTAAGTTAATTAATTAACTAATTAATTAATTATTATTTATTTTTATTCTTTTTTTTATTTTTTATTTTTTAATACTTTTTTTTAACTTCTGGGGCGTGGGGCCCCATGGTCATAGGCCTAAAGGGGCGGAGCGGATCGGGCGTGCGGGCGACGAGCGCCAGCCCGAATGGGCGCCCGCCCAGGCCAAAAAGGTGGGGCGACGACAACAGTAGGGCGCCGAAGCGGCGCGTAGAAGGGGCGGCGGCAAGGCGACGAGCAGCGGGCGAGCGAGGCCACGGGGAAGGGGCAACGGGCGCGCGGGAACGCGGCTACGGCGCAGCCGCGAGCAGCGAGGCGCGAGTGGGGGAGGGCGCGGGGCGTGTCTAGAGCACGCGAGGCTAGCGGGCGGGCTGGTCGCGGTGCACGCGGGCGTGGGCGGGATCCGGCGGCGGGGAGAGAGAGGAGGGCAGACGGGGCTCACAGCGGGGGGGAGGGGCGCGTGTGGGCTCGAGGGGGTGCGGGGGCGGTCCGGCGACGGCGGGCGAAGGCGTCGGGGATGGGCGCCGTCATCGGGGCGCGACGGGGTGATGATGAGGACGTCCGACGTGGGGGCGGGCGACGCGGTCGTCGGAGTCGGGCGGTAAGGCGACGGCGGCGACGTCGGGCGACGGGGGGGGGTGTAGAAGCGAGGGGGGTCGAGGGAGGGGGAAGTGGGGCGATGGCGACGGGTTAGGGTTTCCAGCGGGTGGGGATTAGTAGGAGGGGAGGTGGGCCTGTTCGGCTGGACCGGCTGGAGTGGCCAGCTGGGCCGGCCTGGTGGCCGCTTGGCCTGCTGGGTCGAGGCCCAGTCGGGGGGGTCCTTTTTCTTTTTATTTATTTTTTTTCCTTTTATGTTTCTTTCCTTTGCTGCTTTGTAAATCTTAGGGCTCTAAATGAATTTTGTAAAAATTGTGACCTAGTCCATAATTAGCAGTGCACTATATCCTAACAACAAAAACTAGTTTGGGCAAAACATAATTTCATATTTGGTTTAGAATAATTAAAAGGTTATTAAATATTACTTTCAGCCACTGTTTGTGGATGTTTGAGTCACTTACCCAATTCGGATAATGTTGGTTTCAATTTTAGAATTGTCTCTGAAATATTTGTTATTTATTGAACATTTTAGTTTTTATGTTAGACAACTTTTATTTTCCACTTTCATTTAAATTTGGATTTTGACTTAGGAGTTGAAATGCAATATAATGCTAATGATGATCATGCACTGTTAAACATGATGACATGGCACAATCAAAGGGGTGATTACTGTAGCTAACCACTGGGGGTGTTACAAGGAGCAGGAACCAGTAACCCGCCAGTGGCGGACCGGGTTGACAATGTATATATTAAACTGGCACCCCTGCTAAAGCAGGGCCTCTGTCGTCTTTTCTTAATGAGTTTTTGGTTACTTGGGGGCTTCCGGCTTATGAGCGAAGTTATGATTACCCTTTGAACCGGCTTATAAGCCAACTGAAAAGAAAACTTGGGGGCTTGCTACCCAGGTTAAAGGTACCAAAGAGAGTCTGTTGCAAAATCACAGCTCAAACATAGGTGCCCCTTGAGCACAGCTCAAAAATATTACTTGGGGGCTCATTGATTCTAAAGAACAAAAAGTTTGTATAACCCTTGTAATAGGCTTAAAAGCCAGGCTTGGAAGCCAGGTGTATTCACCTAAAACCCTGGGTTATCCTGCCTTTTTCAGTAAGCCACTCCGCCCAGGTATTCCTGGAATGACCCGCCGAACGTTTGACAAGTCAATCTTATACAGACCCTGAACTTGTCAAAGTTAAAACGACGATTGGTTATGTGAGGTCCATCTTATAAGGTTTGTATATAGGTTTAACTCAGTGGCTGTGCGGCCCGTGAAAGCACTCGATTTTCGGCCTAGCAGCCCATGAAAAGCCTCATTTTTTCGTTTGTTTTATTCCACAGTTTTTGAGGTTTATTTGATGAGGCTTATAATGCTTTATGATCATAATTCATCCGGTGTTTATTAACCCGGCCTGGTTTTTGACTATAAGTCGCCAGTATGAGATAAGATAACATTCGGTGTTTATTAACCCGGCCTGGCTTTTGACTATAAGTCGCCAGTATGAGATAAGATAATATCCGGTGTTTATTAACCCGGCCTCGTTTTGTTCATAGGCCAAGCAATCTATGATAATTACCAGTGCTCAAAGTTTGGGTTCTCCCCCTTACTACACCGGTTTGGTAAACCAACAGTGTGATCAAATATCACAGGTATGATATATTTCAAATTTGGTTATTCTTAAAGTCCAGCCTTGGGTATAAGCTATGTTAGTTTCCATGGTTTTATATTGGGCGTTGTGACCCGTCCAGCGGTAAACCGCCAGGACACTTTTCATCCGTTGCATGCAGGAGCAGATTCCACAGTGTTAATATTATAAGCATAAGTGGCATATCTTAACATGGTGGATTAGCAGTGTCATGCAAAGTAAATATGCACGATGGCATAGCAGAACAAGAGTTTAAGCTAGCCTATTACAAGGCGTTTGGTGCCCAAAAGAATAATTGTTTTAACAAGTCTTAAAGATAGCAGCTGCTAAACCGGCCCCCGGCTTACGAGTCCTGGCCTGGCTGGCTTGAAGGTTGCGGATCGTCCAGCGCCGGTTCATCTTCCTCCTCTCTACCCAGTGGCTGGAAGTCAATGGTGGTCCAATCAATCCTAGTTAAGGCCTTGAATACAGCTTCATCACTTATAAGTGTGGAGGGGTCAACATCAGGGGCATAGGTATGCTTACGGATTGTAGGAATAAGGTTTGGAGCATCATAAGTTGGCGCGTTAACTCTCTTGTTGTTGGCATCATAAATCGACTGATAATGTGAAAGATCGGTTTCTTCAGCCAATTGGCTAGCCAATGGGCGCATTTCCCTCGTCAAGGCTCTGAGGTCATCGTTATTAAACTCTGACCCATCCTCCTTTATGCTCGGGTAGCCATTTCCCACATCGGCCGGATCAAGATCAGATATCCAAGCTTTGGCCCGAGTCAGTGCAGTAAGAGCACCCGCCCTGGCAGCTGACTTCTTTAGCTCTTCAAACCATGCAGGCATCATCGCCAGCCTTTCCAACGTCTCCTTGATCAAGGTTGGGGGCGGTTTATTATGAGAAGCTGTGCAGATAACCCATTGTACGCCGGTATATAATTGCTCTATAAGTGTATACGCGGCTTTCAGTTTTTGCCGCATATCTGAGCCAAGATGAGCAATGCGAGTTCCTGCATCATCAAAAACATCGGTAAACCGGCAGTCTCTTACATGTTCAAAGCTTATGAAGAAGTTATTTACCAAATACGGCAGCGGTCATGGCATTTATTTGCTGTTTCAAGCCAGTCAGCTCCTCAGCTACCGGATTAAGGGCAGCCTCAGCATCCTCAGCCCTCTTTAGCAGAGTTGACTTTTCTGTATCCCAACCTGCCCGCTCGTTCTTCAAGCTCTCCTTCAGTTTCTCCATTGCTGTTAAGGCACTGGTCAGTTCCTCCTTGGCTTTGGAGGTCTCGGCTTGTTGCGACTTGATATTTTCTTGAAGGTCGGCGATTTGAGATTCCTTCTTGTTAAGATCAGCCTGCAAGAGACATGTAATTAATTACATAGCAGTGCATATTCAAAGTCCCAAGCACATAACAAGTAATATACTTGGCACTTGGGGGCTAATGTCTATTGCTTCTTATCAAAAAAAATTACAAGTCCCAAGCACATAACAACTATCATCTTGATGGTCAACCGGATTATAAAGGTCCTAAGTAAGAATTTTGAGCCTTACAGCATAATTAGTCTCAACTTACCATATTTGTTAAGTCGACCCTTGGGGGCTACACAGGCGAAATTGAAGAGTTATTATTCTAAAGTCCCGGTTCATATTGACATTATAAACCGGCCCTTGCGGGCTAGTGGAGTTGATCTATATGGTTCTTGAAAGTTTGCAGAACATTCTATTCTTTTATGTCCAGTAAACTTGGCGGCTAAGGGAAGAATATTTATGCAGAGTTAACAGCATTTACCTCATATCACTCCTTCATCATGTTCAGTAAACCGGCTTCATAATCACGGCTTGTGTGTAAATGGTTTAAAAATCCAGAATGAATATCTTGGGTGCTGAGGTTGGTATAGCTTTCCAAGTCCACCTTCCACTTGCCCTTGTCAACAGCAGAAAATTCTTCTTTGGCACTATGTTTTGACAGAACAGTGGGGTTGCCTGGGGCTGTACACCCGACACCGGTAACTACAACATCGTCAGCTTTATCATCAGCAGCCTTAGTTGGGCTTGGCGGTTTATCAGCATGACCCATCGGATCAATTTCCATCTGCTCAACAAAGGTGTCATGATCTTGCGGTGGCGGATCATCAAGAATAGCTTCAGTATTTGTTTCAAACTGTTCCGGGTTCTTTTCCGAATCAGTTGGCGTGCTGTCATCAGCCAGTTTGTTCAATTTGGCCTTTTTACTGGGTCTGGCCTTGGCTCTGACAGAGACGCAAATAACATGTTAGTATAGTGATCAAGCATCAGGTATAAGGGGTTAGTTAAAAATGCTCACCCAGGAATAGTTTTGAGGGTTGGAATTTGTGTCCCTGTGGACTCGCCAGAGGATGAATGGGAAGTTCCCTGATAGTTTGAATCAGACAGATTAAGAGGTTGTCGGAAATAACCCGCCTTGGGATAAGATGTGTCAGAAATAGAAGAGACCTCTGGGCGGTGTTTACGAACTGGCGAGTTCGGTAAACCGGAAGAAGTGACCACATGGCCGCTATGCCGGGTTGTGCGGCGATCTTCGTGTTGCTGCTTCTTCAAAAGAAAGTTTGGATCCAAGTAAGCTAGGGGGTGAGAAAATCTTACTTTCCGGCTTGCTTGTCGGGTTTTCTGTGTGGGCAGAGGATCTGAACCGGATGAGAGAATAGTTACCTCTACGTCATTTGCGCGGCTAGCTTCTGCGTCGTCCTGATAAAAATCATCATCAATGAGATGTATGAAAAAAGAGCCAAGTGAATCAAGTTCTACCTCTGACTCCGGATTATCATCGTCAATGTTTAACTCGGTAGGCTCGGTGTTTTTCTTCTTGGCGGGCTTCTTGTTGACCTTGGTCTTGACACGAAGTGTTTTGGCCGGTTTATCCTGCGGTTTCTTCTTCCAGAACGGATCATCACCCTGTTTAAAGATTGAAAAGATCATAAAGGAGTATTAAGAATATGGATTAAAGCAGGAGTGGGGCAATTCTTACAGCTGGCGGTTTATTTGAAGCACAGAAAGGACTAAGTCCTGTTTTGCTATAGTCGGTCACCGGTTCATCCAACATCTTCTTGACAGATTCAGTAATTTCAGTATCAGTCAGTTGAATATCAGTGTGGCGTTGAGGGTCTTTCACATCCCCTGTGTACTCACACATTAAACCGGGGCGACGGCTTAAAGGCAAAATGCTCCAAGATACCCAGCAATGGACAAAATCAATGCCTGTCAAACCGTTTGCCATAAAGGCTCTGAGCTTTGAAAGCTGTGGTGCATATTTGGACCGTTCCTTTGCATTGAGTCTTTGGGGGAATGGATGTGCATCGGTAAGCCGGTGAGCACGGTAACCCGGCAGAGGATTCTCGCCAGCTGGAGATGTATCTTGGCAATAGAACCAAGTTTGATTCCAATCTTTGGGATGGCTATGATGACTAGCGTGAGGGAAGCTGACGTCTTTTCTGTTCTGAATTGAAACCCCGCCAGTTCAGTATTGGGCCCATCCGTAAATTCAGTACGGCAGTTTAAGTAGAAGAAATCTCTGAACAGGTCGACTGTGGGCTCTTCTTGCAGGTAGGCTTCACAAAACACTTGAAAATTGCAAATATTGGACACGGAGTTAGGCCCAATATCTTGAGGGTGAAGTTGGAAGAAGTGAAGCACATCACGGAAATTTTTTCATCCGGGAGGGCTGAACCCTCGACTCAGATGATCAACAAAACGATCACTTCCCCATCCTTGGGCTCAGGAGGATTTTCTGGACCGGGGGCTCTCCAGTGGATGTCTTCCTTTTTCGCTAAAGCGCCGGTTGCAACACACCCGTTCAGTTCTTCTTCTGTAACCCGGGATTGAACCCAGTTACAGGAATAAAAGGATTTGGCCATTTATACGATAACCTGGAAAAGATTTGTGCCGGTTTAAGGTTCATGTGTAACAGGCAGAAAGTGTTGAAGCATGCATAAATGTTAAACCGGACTGTGACGTTATCAAATCACAAAGACGAGCACTTGGCGGTTTAAGAGGGGATTAATGGTACATGGCAGGTTATTATTTTCTGAGGTTAAACCGCCTACACGGATATTGAAAGTATAGATCTGAAGTTGGAAAATGGCTAAGTGTTGGAAAAACAGGTTTCACAGATTAATGCTATAATTGTGGATCTACGGCAGTTCAGATAATGGAAAAATCTAGACCTAAAAAGTTTCAGTACCTGAGCAGTTCATGTATTCAGATTGGATTTCTTATGCAAAAGGAGATGTTGTAATAAGCAAAAGTAAGTACCACGACCACCGCCGCACAGGAGGAGTGCCAAGTTTGAATAAAAAATTACAAGCTACAGCGAAGAATGAGGATGAACTCCGATGAACTCGTGGAGACCCTAATGGGATCTAGGGGAAAAGGAAGGAAGAGGGCTCACCAGAACTGTTGAGTAGCGGAGGCGCGCGGATGAACTCTGGTCGGTTCAGGTTGATGCAGCGGCCGTTGTTGAGGCAGTGGCAAAGGTCGACGACGACGGCGGAGCTCGGGTGCTGAGGCGATGCGAGGTGGAAGACAGAGACGAGGAGGTAAGGGGGGAAAGTGAAAAGGACCCCTGGCCCTATTTATAAGGTGAATGGATAAGTGGCATGCACGGGAATCGAGGAGCTCCAAATTGGATATGTGATAGGACTGACGCCTTGATTTTCGGAGGTTCATTAAAAAGGAGATGCATATATGATTTCTGGATGTTTATAAAATTAATGACAGGTGACGTCATGGCGGGTTATCATGATCTCGGAAGATGATGTCACGGTGAGTTACAAATTTTTGCGAAGGTAATGAAGAAGGAATTTTCCTAAGTGTTGAAGATTGACATGAACAAGTTCAAATCAACCTGGGGCCTAATGTTGGGGATATAACTATTAAGTATAAATCGCCCAGGGGGGCCGGGTTATGCTCATAGTGATTTACCTGTATTGAAGCCCATGAAGACATAGAAGATGGCGACTTACGAAGGAGACTTAATAAGAAGGCCCAAAGCCCAAAGGCGAGTTAGGGCCCATAGATGTAAACCGCCATAAGTATATGACTTGTATTGTAAGATAGGAAAGAGTGGATACCGAGCCAGACACGTTTATGAGCCGGCCGGGATTCTCTGAACCGCCGGGCGTCAACCTGTGTATATAAAGGGACGACCCGGCGGCAGTTTAGGACAAGAGACAACAGATCGAGAGCCAGGTTAAGCGTATTCGCTCCCTAGTCATCGAAACTCTAGCAATACCACCTCAAACTGGATTAGGCTTTCACCTTCACCGCAAGGGGCCGAACCAGTATAAACTCCCCGTGTCCTTTGTCCTGATTAACCCCTTTAAGCTAACCACATTGCGATGGCTCCACGACTAAGTCCTCACACTAGGACATCTGCCGTGACGATTCCACGACACTTACGGCAAAAACTGGATGCACTTCGTGTACAAAATGGATAATCTCTTTCGAAGTATCAGGGTTTCGGACGAAAACTCATCTGTTACAAAGGCATTTCATTTTTTTAACTTATTTCAACTCTAGACTTTTTGTGTGTTCAGTATACACCATTCAAAGCCACGTCATCAATTTCCAACCCTTTCTGACTTCATTTGCTATTTTTCATACATTTACTTATTTTTTTAGCTAAATGACCCTGAAATTGAAAAGCACTACAAATGAACTTTAAAAAGGTTGAAAGTTGGCATGGTATCATCATTTCACCCACATAGCATGTGCTAAAAAGTTGAGAGGGTTACGGCAAAAACTGGATGCACTTCGTGTACAAAATGGACAATCTTTTTCGAAGTATCACGGTTTCGCACGAAAACTCATCTGTTACAAAGGCATTTCATTTTTTAAAACTTATTTCAACTCCGGACTTTTTGTGCGTTCAGTATGCACCATTCAAAGCAACATCATAAATTTTCAACCCTTTCTGACTTCATTTGCTATTTTTCATGCATTTACTGATTTTTTTGAACTACATGACCCTGAAATTGAAAAGCACTACAAATGAACTCCGAAAAGGTTGAAAGTTGGCATGGTCTCATCATTTCACCCACATAGCATGTGCTAAAAAGTTGAGAGGGTTACGGCAAAAACTGGATGCACTTCGTGTACAAAATGGACAATCTCTTTCGAAGTATCAAGGTTTCGGACGAAAACTCATCTGTTACAAAGGCATTTCATTGTTTTAAACTTATTTCAACTCCAGACTTTTTTGCATTCAGTATGCACCATTCAAAGCCACGTCATCAATTTCCAACCCTTTCTGACATCATTTCCTATTTTTCATGCATTTATTGATTTTTTTTTAGCTAAATGACCCTGAAATTGAAAAGCACTACAAATGAACTCTGAAAAGGTTGAAAGTTGGCATGGTATCATCAGTTAATCGACATAGCATGTGCTAAAAAGTTGAGAGGGTTACGACAAAAACTGGATGCACTTCATGTACAAAATGGACAATCTCTTTCGAAGTATCAGGGTTTCGCACGAAAACTCATCTGTTACAAAAGGCATTTCAATTTTTAAACTTATTTCAACTCCAGACCTTTTGTGCATTTAGTATGCACCATTCAAAGCCACATCATCAATTTCCAACCTTTTCTGACTTCATTTGCTATTTTTCATGCATTTACTGATTTTTTTGAGCAAAATGACCCTGAAATTGAAAAGCGCTACAAATGAACTCTGAAAAGGTTGAAAGTTGGCATGGTATCATCATTTCACCCATATAGCATGTGCTAAAAAGTTGAGAGGGTTACGGCAAAATATGGATGCACTTCGTGTACAAAATGGACAATCTCTTTCGAAGTATAACGATTTCGGACAAAAACTCATCTGTTACAAAGGCATTTCATTTTTTTAAATTATTTCAACTCCAGACTTTTTGTGCGTTCAGTATGCACCATTCAAAGCCACGTCATCAATTTCCAACCCTTCTGACTTCATTTGCTATTTTTCATGCTTTATTAATTTTTTTGAGATAAATGACCCTGAAATTGAAAAGCACTACAAATGAACTCTGAAAAGTTTGAAAGTTGGCATGGTATCATCATTTCACACCACATAGCATGTGCTAAAAAGTTGAGAGGGTTACGGCAAAAACTGGATGCTCTTCGTGTACAAAATGGACAATCTCTTTCGAAGTATCAGGGTTCGGACGAAAACTCATTGTACAAAGGCATTTCATTTTTTAAACTTATTTCAACTCCAGACTTTTTGTGTGTTCAGTATACCCCATTCAAAGCCACGTCATCAATTTCCAACCTTTCTGACTTCCTTTGCTATTTTCATGCATTTACTGATTTTTTTTAGCAAATGACCCTGAAATTGAAAAGCACTACAAATGAAGTTTTAAAAGGTTGAAAGTTGCATGGTATAATCATTCACTCACTAGCATGTGCTAAAAAGTTGAGAGGGTTACGGCAAAAACTGGATGCCCTCGTGTAACAAAAGGACAATCTCTTTCGAGTGTCGGGTTTCGCACGAAAACTCATCTGTTACCAAGGCATTTCTTTTTTTAAACTTATTTCAACTCCACTTTTTGTGCGTTCAGTATGCATCATTCAAAGCACATCATAAATCTCAACCCTTTTCTGACTTCATTTGCTATTTTTCATGCATTTACTGATTTTTTTGAGCTAAATGACCCTGAATTGAAAAAGCACAACAAATGAACTCGGAAAAGGTTGAAAGTTGGCATGGTTTCATCATTTCACCCACATAGCTTGTTCTAAAAAGTTGAGAGGGTTACGGAAAAAACTAGATCCACTTCGTGTACAAAATGGACAATCTATTTCGAAGTATCAGGGTTTCAGACGAAAACTCATCTGTTAAAAAGGCATTTCATTTTTCAAATTTATTTCAACTGCAGACTTTTTGTGCGTTCAGTATGCACCATTCAAAGCCATGTCAGCAATTTTCAACCCTTTCTGACTTCATTTGCTATTTTTCATGCATTTACTGATTTTTTTCAGCTAAATGACCCTGAAATTGAAAAGCACTACAAATGAACTCGGAAAAGGTTGAAACTTGGCATGGTTTCATCATTTCACCCACATAGCATGTTCTAAAAAGTTGAGAGGGTTACGGCAAAAACTGGATCCACTTCATGTACAAAATGGATAATCTCTTTCGAAGTATCAGGGTTTCGAACGAAAACTCATCTGTTACAAAGGCATTTCATTTTTTTAAACTTATTTCAACTCTAGACTTTTTATGCGTTCAGTATGCACCATTCAAAGCAACGTCAATAATTTTCAACCCATTCTGACTTCATTTGTTTTTTTTCATGCATTTACTGACTTTTTTTGAGCTAAATGACCCTGAAATTGAAAAGCACTACAAAATGAACTCTGAAATGGTTGAAAGTTGGCATGGTTTCATCATTCAACCCACATAGCAGGTTCTAAAAAGTTGAGAGGGTTACGACAAAAACTGGATCCACTTCGTGTACAAAATGGAAATCTCTTTCGAAGTATTAGGGTTTCGGACGAAAACTCATTTGTTACAAAGGCATTTCATTTTTTTAAACTTATTTCAAGTGCAGACTTTTTGTGCATTCAGTATGCACCATTCAAAGCCACGTCATCAATTTTCAACCCTTTCTGACTTCATTTGCTATTTTTCATGAATTTACTTATTTTGAGCTAAATGACCCTGAAATTGAAAAGCACTACGAAATGAACTCTGAAAACGTTGAAAGTTGGCATGGTATCATCATTTCACCCCATGGGCATGTTCTAAAAAGTTCGAGAGGGATGACGGCAAAAACTGGATGCACTTCGTGTACAAAATGGACAATCTCTTTCGAAGTATCAGGGTTTGGACGAAAACTCATCTATTACAAAGGCAATTCATTTTTTAAACTTATTTCAACTCCAGACTTTTTGTGCATTCAGTACGCACCATTCAATGCCACGTCATCAATTTCCAACCCTTTCTGACTTCATTTGCTATTTTTCAGGCATTTACTGATTTTTTTGAGCTAAATGACCCTGAAATTGAAAAGCACTACAAATGAACTTTTAAAAGGTTGAAAGTTAGCATGGTATCATCATTTCACCCACATAGCATGTGCTATAAAGTTGAGAGGGTTACGGCAAAAACTGGATGCACTTCGTGTACAAAATGGACAATCTCTTTTTAAGTATCAAGGTTTCGCACGAAAACTCATCTGTTACAAAGGCATTTCATTTTTTTAAACTTATTTCAACTCCAGACTTTTTGTGCATTCAGTATGCTCCTTTCAAAGCAACATCATAAATTTTCAACCCTTTCTGACTTCATTTGCTATTTTTCATGCATTTACTGATTTTTTTGAGCTAAATGACCCTGAAATTGAAAAGCACTACAAATGAACTCTGAAAAGGTTGAAAGTTGGCATGGTATCATCATTTCACCCACATAGCATGTGCTAAAAAGTTGAGTGGGTTACGGAAAAACTGGATGCACTTCATGTACAAAATGGACGATCTCTTTCGAAGTATCAGGGTTCCGGACGAAAACTCATCTGTTACAAACGCATTTCATTTTTTTAACCTTATTTCAACTCCAGACTTTTTGTGCATTTAGTATGCACCATTCAAAGCCACGTCATCAATTTCCAACCCTTTCTGACTTCATTTGCTATTTTTCATGCATTTATTGATATTTTTTTAGCTAAATGACCCTGAAATTGAAAAGCACTACAAATGAACTCTGAAAAGGTTGAAAGTTGGCATGGTATCATCATTTAATCGACATAGCATGTGCTAAAAAGTTGAGAGGGTTATGGAAAAAACTGGATGCACTTCGTGTACAAAATGGACAATCTCTTTCAAAGTATCAGGGTTTCGGACGAAAACTAATCTGTTAAAAAAGGCACTTCATTTTTTAAACTTATTTCAACTCCAGACTTTTTGTGCATTCAGTATGCACCATTCAAAGCCACATCATCCATCATCAATTTCTAACCCTTTCTGACTTCATTTGCTATTTTTCATCATTTACTTATTTTTTTAGCTAAATGACCCTGAAATTGAAAAGCACTACAAATGACTCTGAAAAGTTTGAAAGTTGGCATGGTATCATCATTTCACCACACATAGCATGTGCTAAAAAGTTGAGGGGTTACGCAGAACCTGGAATGCACTTCGTGTACAAAATGGACATCTCTTTTCGAAGTATCAGGGTTTCGCACGAAACTCATCTGTTACAAAGGCATTTCATTTTTTTAAAACTTATTCAACTCCAGACTTTTTGTGCTTCAGTAGCACCATTCAAGCCACTCATCAATTTCCAACCCTCTGACTTCATTTGCTATTTTTCAGCATTTACTGATTTTTTAGCTAATGACCCTGAAATTGAAAAGACTACAAATGAACTCTGAAAGGTTGAAAGTGGCATGTATCATCATCTCATTCACCCACATAGCATGTGCAAAAAGTTGAGGGGTTACGGCAAAAACTGGATGCACTTCGTGTACAAAATGGACAATCTTCTTTCGAAGTATCAGGGTTTGGACGAAACTCACTTTACAAAGGCATTCATTTTTGTTTTAACTTATTTCACTCCAGACTTTGTGGCATTCAGTAGCACCATTCAAAGCCACGTCATCAATTTCAACCTTTCTGACTCATTCTATTTTTCATGCATTTACTGATTTTTTTGAGCTAAATGACCCTGAAATTGAAAAGCACTACAAATGAACTTGAAAAGTTGAAAGTTGGCATGGTATCATCATTTCACCCACATAGCATGTGCTAAAAGTTGAGAGGGTTACGGCAAAAACTGGATGCACTTCGTATTACAAAATGGACAATCTCTTTCGAAGTATCAGGTTTCGCACGAAAACTCATCTGTTACAAAGGGCATTCATTTTTTAAACTTATTTCAACTCCAGATTTTTTGTGCATTCAGTATGCACCATTCAAGCAACATCATAAATTTTCAACCTTTCTGACTTCATTTGCTATTTTTCATGCATTTACTGATTTTTTGAGCTAAATGACCCGAAATTTGAAAAGCACTACAAATGAACCTGAAAAGTTGAAAGTTGGCATGGTATATCATTTCATTCACCCAATAGCATGGTCAAAAAGTTGAGGGGTTACGGCAAAAATGGATGCATTCGTGTACAAATGGACAATCTCTTTCGAAGTATCATGTTCGGACGAAAACTCATCTGTTACAAAGGCATTTCATTTTTTAAACTTATTTCAACTCCAGACTTTTGTGCTTCAGTAGTGCACCATTCAAGCCACGTCATCAATTTCCACCCTTTCTGACTTCATTTGCTATTTTTCATTTTATATATTTGCATTTATTGTATTTTTTAGCTAAATGACCCTAAATTGAAAAGGCACTACAAATAACTCTAAAAGGTTGAAAGTTGGCATGGTATCATCATTTCAACACATAGCATGTGCTAAAAATTTGAGAGGGTTACGGCAAAACTGGATGCACTTCGTGTACAAAATGGACATCCTCTTTCAAGTATAGGGTTTCGACGAAAACTCATCTGTTACAAAGGCTTTCATTTTTTAAAACTTATTTCAACTCAGACTTTTTGTGCTGTTCAGTATGACCATTCAAAGCCACATCATCATTTCCAACCCTTTCTGACTTCATTTTGCTATTTTTTTGCATGCTTACTGATTTTTTTAAGCTAAATGACCCTGAATTGAAAGCACTACAAATGAATCTGAAAAGGTTGAAAGTTGGCATGTAACATTTTCACGCCACCATAGCATGTGCTAAAAAGTTGAGAGGTTTACGGAAAAAACTGGATGCACTCATTGTAACAAAATGGACAATCTCTTTCGAAGTATCCAGGGTTTCGGCACGAAAACTCTCTGTTCACAAGGCATTTCATTTTTTAAACTATTTCAACTCAACTTTTTGTGCTCAGTATGCACCATTCAAAGCCACTCATAATTTCAACCCTTTCTAACTTCATTTGCTATTTTTCATGCATTTATCTATTTTTTGCTAATTACCCTGAAATTGAAAAGCACTACAAATGAACTCTGAAAAGGTTGAAAGTTGGCATGGTATCATCATTTCACCGCACATAGCATGTGCTAAAAAGTTGAAGGGTTACGGCAAACTGAAGCCTTCGTGTAACAAATGGACAATCTCTTTTCGAAGTATCAGGGTTTCGACGAAAACTCATCTGTTACAAAGGCATTTATTTTTTTAAACTTATTTAACTCAAACTTTTTGTGCTTCAGTATGCACCATTCAAAGCAACATCATCAATTTCCAACCCTTTCTGACTTCATTTGCTATTTTTCATGCATTTATCTGATTTTTTGAGCTAAATGACCCTGAAATTGAAAAGCACTACAAATGAACTCTGAAAAGGTTGAAAGTTGGCAGGTATCATCTTATTCACCCACATAGCATGTGCTAAAAAGTTGAGAGTTACGCAAAAACTGATGCACTTCGTGTACAAAATGGACAATCTCTTTCGAAGTATCAGGTTTCGGACGAAACCCATCTGTTACAAGCGCATTTCATTTTTTTTAACTTATTTCAACTCCAGACTTTTTTGTGCTTCAGTATGCCCATTCAAAGCCACATCATAAACTTTCACAACCTTTCTGATCTTCATTTGCTATTTTTCAATGCATTTACTGATTTTTTTTGAGCTAAATGACCCTGAAATTGAAAAGCACTACAAATGAACTCTGAAAGGTTTGAAAGTTGGCATGGTATCATCATTTCACCCACATGCAGTGCTAAAAAAGTGAGAGGGTTACGGCAAAAACTGATGCACTTCGTGTACAAAATGGACAATCTCTTCGAAGTATCAGGGTTTCGGACGAAAACTCATCTATTACAAGGCAATTCATTTTTTTAAACTTATTTCAACTCCAGACTTTTTGTGCATTCAGTATGCACCATTCAATCCACTCATAAATTTTCAACCCTTCCTGACTTCATTTGCTATTTTTCTGCATTTATTGATTTTTTTTTGCTAAATGACCCTGAAATTGAAAAGCACTACAAATGAACTCTGAAAAGGTTGAAAGTTGGCATGGTATCATCATTTCACCCACATAGCATGTGCTAAAAAGTTGAGAGGGTTACGGCAAAAACTGGATGCACTTCGTGTACAAAATGGACAATCTCTTTCGAAGTATCAGGGTTTCGGACGAAAACTCATCTGTTACAAAGGCAATTTCATTTTTTAACTTATTTCAACTCCAGACTTTTTGTGTGCTTCAGTTGCACCATTCAAAGCCACCTCATCATTTCCAACCTTTTCTGCTTCATTTGCTATTTTTCATGCATTTACTGATTTTTTTGAGCTAAATGACCCTGAAATTGAAAAGCACTACAAATGAACTCTTTAAAAGGTTGAAAGTTGGCATGGTATCATCATTTCACCCACATAGCATGTGCTAAAAGTTGAGAGGTTACGGCAAAAACTGGATGCACTTCGTGTACAAAATGGACAATCTCTTTCGAAGTATCGGGGTTTCGGACGAAAACTCATCTGTTACAAAGGCATTCATTTTTTAAAACTTATTTCAACTCCAGACTTTTTGCTTCATTAGCTCCATTCAAAGCACACTCATAATTTTCAACCCTTTCTGACTTCATTTGCTA
>CM022299.1:475218490-475237386 GCA_011799875.1 Thinopyrum elongatum | reverse complement strand
TTTTTTCTTGTTGCATTTACTGATTTTTTTTAGCTAAATGACCCTCAATTGAAAAGCAAACAAATGAACTCTGAAAAATAGGGGGGGGGGGGGGGGTCGGCGGACGAAAACTCATCTGTTACAAAGGCATTTCATTTTTTTAACCTTATTTCAACTCCAGACTTTTTGTGCATTCAGTATGCACCATTCAAAGCCACGTCATCAATTTCCAACCCTTTCTGACTTCATTTGCTATTTTTCATGCATTTATTGATATTTTTTTAGCTAAATGACCCTGAAATTGAAAAGCACTACAAATGAACTCTCAAAAGGTTGAAAGTTGGCATGGTATCATCATTTAATTGACATAGCATGTGCTAAAAAGTTGAGAGGGTTATGGCAAAAACTGGATGCACTTCGTGTACAAAATGGACAATCTCTTTCAAAGTATAAGGGTTTCGGACGAAAACTAATCTGTTACAAAAGGCACTTCATTTTTTAAACTTATTTCAACTACAGACATTTTGTGCGTTCAGTATGCACCATTCAAAGCCACATCATCAACTGACACTTTACGGGTTGCAGGTTATCATTATCGATCGTCGGCAGAATGAGGCAGCAGATGCACTATCTTGGTTTGGGCTCTCAGTGCAAGCCTGTTCCACCAACATTTTTCTCGATGTTTTGCATAACCCGTTCGTCAGCTAACGATGAGAAAAGACATCTGCTTTTTTCCTGACCTAGAGTCTGCTCTGGTGGCTGCAGTTCATGCACCACCTGATGGACGCTACCTAGCTGGGGGGTACACACAATGCGGTTGCGGAAAGACAAGATTCCTCTTGTCAGACCAGCGGAGAAAGCCCGGTACTGGACACAGGGAAGAGGGGGCTGCATCAGAGCAACTTCAGCATCGGAGAACCGGTTGCAGGCGGAACAGCGGCCGCAAAGGCTGGGGGTATCACAAGGTTTATTAAGATAACCAACCCTGTGGGAACATACGCAGATCCAGCGTGCATAGCTGGCTTCAAAAAGAGAGTTGAGCTCGCCTCACCCTTAGTGTGTGCCGCACTATAGGTCGTGCCCGGCTTAAGGCATCTACGCCATTCTCATTTAGCCTTGCCAGCGTAAAGAAATAGCCAAATCATTCGTCCACAATGGCCCTCCATCCATCTTTGCTGACGGAGTTTAGAGATTGGTTGAGTGGAACCAGTATCTGTTCATACTTTTTAATGATGCCGTGTAGATCTCGCCACGATTACCGGAGAAGATGTGCGTATGTCCGCCCAACTGCAATGCTAGATCACACACACACTAGTCTTCTAGATCATGTACCGGATAATTTTCTCATGTGGGCGCCAACGACGAGAGCCTAAGCACTCACTTTACACGCTCTGCATTCGGACACATTTTCGCCTAATCCTTCACGGGATTGCGTCACAATAGATCACAAAGTCGTTGCGGGTGACTGAGAAGATAGTACTGGGGCATATGTTATCTTGTCTTTGAGTGTTGTGAAAACTTATTCCTCCTGCCTTTTCGTCCTACAGCCCCAAATTTAACTCCCAATGGTGTAAGCAATCAGTCAAAAGGTGTTTAAACGCAAATCATAATTGAGCGATAATTCTGACACTATACGACGGCATCAACTTGGCAAGGGCCTCAGATAACTTCTCACGTGCTTGAGCGGTCCCCCAATCGGGAGCAAGTTCCAGTCAAGAATACCTGAACTCAGTCACGTCTTAAACAGTGCAATTCGTGCGCGCAGGGAGTCAAAGAGGTTAGACGATGCGATCAACCGCCACTAGAGGCAAGGATGGATGGCTGTTTCAGAATTCATTTAACATCTCGAAAGAAGTCAAAATGTGTGCCGCTGATACACGACACATTTGTCGAGAGATTCCAAAACGTTCAATATGATCCTGTGAGAAACGGAATTATATCTTGTAAAGGTCAAAGGTTAAACAAACCATGGAAAGGAAATGATTATCAAGACTACATCACAAGTCATATCAGGGAAATCGCACAGATATCCAGCTCTCTGCGGTGGACAAAATTACGAGATCCTAAGGTCCGGTGTTAGTAGAACTTTATTTAACCTTAATAGAGAGAGATCAGAGTCCCAGAGTATAGTGATGGAAATAAAGATACTAATACCACCCAATTCGGAGCAGGCCCACCGTGTGGCCCGTACCGCCACAGTAAGAGAAAAAAAAAAAGTTTTCGGTTACTAAAATCTCACTTCGGCCAAGGAGTTGGAAAGTGGGGTTTCCTACAGTCAGTCGGGTTCTCTGATCCCAACTTGTGGACCCCCGGGCCCAATCATGCACTATCCTACCTGCAAATGCACACATCAGCCTAAGGACTCACGGGAAGAGTATCACAGACACACTCTAAAAAACCATAAATACTAAAGTCCATACAACTCTTTATCTTACAAGCCGGGCCTCGAGGGCTCGAATACCTAATGCTTGCGTACAACGTCAGCGGAAGCATCTCAAGATATCTGAGTATAGATAATGACACAGAACAACAAGGCCTCTAGAAAGCGGTGCAAAAAATAAACCTACGATCGAAAAGGCGCAGGCCTCCTGCCTTGGACCCTCTGATCCTACTCTGTGTCGAGCGGCAAGCTCCGTAGTAGTATCCATCCTCTGGGTTAGTAGTATAGTCGATCGACGGAGCTCCTGTCTCAGGGGCTCCGTCATCTTGGTCACGACAACTGATATGGGAGAAAAGGTAACAAAGCAACCGTGAGTTACTCAGAAGTACTCAGTCAAGCAAGGATCTACACTACAATATGCAACATTTTCAATGAGAGCGCTGTATATGTGACTGGGCTGCAGAAATGCCAGAATAGCAGAAGGCCTAGTCCTATCGAAGACTAGCATCTTCACCTGTCTTGCAGAAATAGAAGAGGTATAACATCGCAATATAATGTAGCAGTATCATTAATTCTCAATCTCACCAGAGATCCTTTCTCAACTCCCTGCGAGAAAGCAATCCCAAGCCATACAGTCATCAACCTCGTCCGGAGATCCCTTCTCGCTCCTACCTTGCGAGAAGCATCCCAGAGCCATATATCCAAGTATCCAGTTCGAATTGTATCAATCAGGATACAACTCCGAGTGTCCGTTTACCGCAGGACAGGCTATCGATGGAAGTTTTCTTTCCCCTGGCGGGGTGGCACCAACTACCCAACACGCTCGATTAACTCCGGCCGGACACACTTTCCTTGGGTCCATGCCCGGCCTCGCCAAACGACACACTCGCAACCCTACCTACAGCTCAGCAGAGAGGTCCCCGCCGGTCTACATCTAAGCACAAGGGGTCTGGCCATCGCCCTCGCCCTTCGGGTCGTTGCGCACATGGCTCAATCCACGCCCCACCACCTCTGTCGGGAATGGCTCCAATCACTCCATGCCGCACTGCTGAACTGGACATCTGACAGAGCTTTCTTCGGCTGATGCATACGATGCAGAACCCCTACTATGCCCCACATGATGGTTAGTGCTATCAGGCCAGAGGCCTGCTCGGATCAAATAACCAAATCGTTAGTACTTGGGCTTGCGGTAACGAGCAAGAGAACCTCACGAAAGATGTGACCCCGTCGCCCCGTCTCGAGGACTTGCTGCAAGGGTTAAGAATGCCCCGGCGCCCCTCGTACCATCACTCGGTCACCATACAGGCACCCGTCTTTCACAACACTCGCCTCTCGGCGCACGCGGAATACCCCTTAGGGTCGACCCAACCTATCCAAGTAACAGTGTAAAGTCCAATATCCGTGTGTCCATAACATCAGGAATCCGAGGTATCACCCTCGTTGGATTCCTACTCGATTAATCGTCAAGGTGAACTCGAGGAAATCACCCTCCTGGGTTCACACTGCGGTGTTGTACGACGGCGTCGTTATCGGAAGCGGTGAAGGAGAATCACCCTCAATGACCACGACCGAGTAGCTACTCTACAAGTTAACATCAGAATGTGCTGCATGAGGTATCACCCTCGGCACTCGAAAGTAATGCTGGCAGTGTCGTAAACTAATGGGGGGTGTGTGCGGTGTCGGGGCCTGGTCTTCAATTCCGTTGATCGGTCTTTTTCGGATAATCCAGCGGGCAGAGTCGGATAAGTGGGGTGCACTGATAGGTCTCTACCCGCCTGTACTAAGAAGTTTAGGATATACAGGTAATTATCAACAGCAGGTTACAATAAACAGGCTATGCATCAGAATAGGTAAAGCAGTAGTAGCAGCAATTCTAATGCAAGCATAGAAAATAGAATGGGCGATATCGGGATGATAAAGGGGGGGCTTGCTTGGTTGCTCGGCGGCAAGGGCAAGGTCGTCAATGGTGTCTCCGGTCTCCGAAGCTGAGCTGTCGACTCGGGGGACGACGTCGTGTCGGGGGCTACCGAGAGAGAAGAGGGGAGGGAAACATAAAATACACAGCAAACTGAGAGCAACCACAAAGTATGACATGACAATGTGCATGGCCGGGTGGTGTCCTAACGTATGGTTGCACGTCACTGAGAAGGAGGAATCCATCCGGGAATGTCTTCCCGGTTCCGGACATTTGTCAGACAGATGAACCGGAGAGGGATGGTTGCAGGTTCGGATAGTTAGGGACCATGTGACGGACGAACGGACCGCGCGTTCGAATTCGTCTCGTCGTTCTGAGCAACTTTCATGTACAAAGTTTTTTCCATCGGAGTTACGGATTATTTTATAATTTTCTAAAGTTTTTATTAATTTTCTTTTATTTTCTGGAATTTAATATTTATTTAATTTCAACATTATCCGAAACAGTGTTTGCTGACGTCAGCATGATTCAGGACCAGTGGTCCCACCTGTCTACTCTGTTTAGGTTAATTAGGGTTATTAACCTAATTACGTTTAAGTAGGTTAACATAGATAATTAGTTTAATTAAAGAGAATTAATTAAGTTAATTAATTAACTAATTAATTAATTATATTTATTTTTATTCTTTTTTTATTTTTATTTTTTAATACTTTTTTTATACTTCTGGGGCGTGGGGCCCCATGGTCATAGGCCTAAAGGGGCGGAGCGGATCGGCGTGCGGGCGACGAGCGCCAGCCCGAATGGGCCCCGCCCAGGCCAAAAAGGTGGGGCGACAACAGAAGGGCGCCGAAGCGCGCGTGAAGGGGCGGCGGCAAGGCGACGAGCAGCGTGCGAGCGAGGCCACGGGGAAGGGGCAACGGCGCGCGGGAACGCGGCGTACGGCGCAGCCGCACAGCGAGCGCGAGTGGGGGAGGCGCGGGCGTGTCTAGAGCACGCGAGTGCTAGCGGGCGGGCCTGGTCGGGTGCACGCGGGCGTGGGCGGATCCGCGGCGGGAAGAGGAGGAGGGCAGACGGGGCTCACAGCCACGGGGGGAGGGGCGCGTGTGGGCTCGAGGGGGTGCGGGGGCGGTCCCTGCGACGCTGGCGAGGCGTCGGGGATGGGCGCCGTCATCGGGGCGCGACGGGGTGATGATGAGGACGTCCGACGTGGGGGCGGGCGACGCGGTCGTCGGAGTCGGGCGGTAAGGCGACGGCGGCGACGTCGGGCGACGGGGGGGGGGTGTAGAAGCGAGGGGGTCGAGGGGAAGGGGGAATTGGGGCGATGGCGACGGTTTAGGGTTTCCAGCGGTGGGGATTAGTATGAGGGGAGGTGGGCCTGTTCGGCTTGGACCGGCTGGAGTGGCCAGCTGGGCCGGCCTGTGGCCGCTCTTGGCCTGCTGGTCGAGGCCCCAGTCGGGGGGGGGTCTTTTTCTTTTTATTTATTTTTTTTCCTTTATGTTCTTTTTCTTTCTCCTTGCTGCTTTGTAATCTTAGGGCTCTAAATGAATTTGTAAAATTGTGACCTAGTCCATAATTAGCAGTGCCTATACTCCTAACAAACAAAACTAGTGTGTTGTCAAACATAATTTCATATTTGGTTTAGAATATTAAAAGGTTATTAAATCTTACTTTCAGCCACTGTTGTGTGGATGTTTGAGTCACTTACCCAATTCGGATAATGTTGGTTTCAATTTTAGAATTTCTCCTGTCTCGAAATATTTGTTATTTATTGAACATTTTTAGTTTTTATGTTAGACAACTTTATTTTCCACTTTCATTTAAATTTGGATTTTGACTTAGAGTTGAAATGCATATAATGCTAATGATGATCATGCACTGTTAACCATGATAACATGGCACAATCAAGGGGTGATTACTGTAGCTAACCACTGGGGGTGTACAAGGAGCAGGAACCAGTAACCCGCCAGTGGCGGACCGGGGTTGACAATGTAATATTAACTTGGCACCCCTGCTAAGAGCAGGGCCTCGTTCGTCTTTTCTCAATGAGTTTTTTGGTTCTTGGGGGCTTTCCCCGGCTTATGAGCGAAGTTATAATGATTACCCTTGAACCGGCTTATAAGCCAACTGAAAAGAAATACTGTGGGGGCTTGCTACCCAGGTTAAAGGTACCAAAGAGAGTCTGTTGCAAATCACCACTCAACACATAGGTTGCCCTTGAGCACAGCTCAAATATTACTTGGGGGCTCATTGATTCTAAAGAACAAAAAGTTTGTATAACCCTGTAATAGGCTTAAAAATCCAGGCTTGGAAGCCAGTGTATTCCTAAAACCCTGGGTATCCCCTCCTTTTTCAGTAGACCACTCCGCCCAGGTATTCCTGGAATGACCCCGCCGAACGTTTGACAAGTCATCTTATAAGACCCTGAACTTGTCAAAGTTAAACGACGATTGGTTTATGTGAGGTCCATCTTATAAGGTTTGTGATATAGGTGTTAACTCAGTGGCTGTGCGCGCCCGTGTAAAGCACTCGATTTTTCGGCCTAGCAGCCCTGACAAGCCTCATTTTTTCTTTGTTTTTATTCCACAGTTTTTTGAGGTTTATTTGATGAGGCTTAAATAGCTTATGATCAAATTCTCCGGTGTTTTTAAACGCCGGCCTGGTTGCTGACTATAGTCCGCCAGTAGGAGATAAAACATTCGGTGTTTATTAACCCGGCCTGGCTTTTGACGTATAAGTCGCCAGTATTTAGAACAGAAATATCCGGTTGTGTTTATAACCCGGCCTCGTTTGTTCATAGGCCAGCAATCTATGATAATTACCAGTGCCAAAGTTTGGGTTCTCCCCCTTACTACACCGGTTTGGTAAACCAACAGTGTGATCAAATATCCACAGGTATGATATATTTCAATTTGGTTATTCTTAAAGTCCAGCCTTGGGTATAAGCTATGTTATTCCATGGTGTTATATTGGGCGTTGTGACCCGTCCAGCGGTAAACCGCCAGGACCATTTTCATCCGTTGCATGCAGGAGCAGATTCCACACGTGTTAATAATTATAAGCATAAGTGGCCATATCTTAACATGGTGGATTAGCAGTGTCATGCAAGTAAATATGCACGATGGCATAGCAAGCAAGAGTTTAAGCTAGCCTATTACAAGGCGTTTGGGTGCCCAAAAGAATAATGTTTAACAAGTCTTAAAGATAGCAGCTGCTAAACCGCCCCCGCTTACGAGTCCTGGCCTGGCTGGCTTTGAGGTTGCGGATCGTCCAGCGCCGGTTCATCTTCCTCCTCTCTACCCATGGCTGGTAAGTCAATGGTGTCCAATCAATCTATGTTAAGGCCTGTGAATACAGCTTCATCACTTATAAGTGTGGTAGGGGTTCAACAATGCTAGGCATAGGTTTTACGGATTGTAGGAAGGGTTTGGAGCATATAAGTAATTGCGTGTTAACTCTCTTGTTTGGCATCATAAATCGACTGATAATGTGAAAGATCGGTTTCTTCAGCCAATTGGCTAGCCATGGGCGCATTTCCCCTCGGTCAAGGCTCTGAGGTGCATCGTTTTAAACTCTGACCCATCCTCCTTTATGCTCGGGTGACCATTTCCCACATCGACGCCGGAATCAAGATCAGATATCCAAGCTTTGGCCCGAGTCAGTGCAGTAAGAGCACCCGCCCTGGCAGCTGACTTCTTTAGCTCTTCAAACCATGCAGGCATCATCGCCAGCCCTTTCCAACTCTCCTTGATCAGGTTGGGGGCGGTTTATTATGAGAAGCTGTGCAGATAACCCATTGTAACGCCGGTATAATTGCTCTATAAGTGTATACGCGGCTTTCAGTTTTTGCCGCATATCTGAGCCAAGATGAGCAATGCGAGTTCCCTGCATCATCAAAACATCGGTAAACGGCATCTCTTACATGTTCAAAGCTTATGAAAGAAGTTATTTTACCAAATACGGCAGCGGTCATGGACATTTATTTGCTGTTTCAAGCCAGTCATCTCCTCACTACCGGATTAAGGGCAGCCCAGCATCCTCAGCCCTCTTTAGACAGAGTTGACTTTCTGTATCCCAACCTGCCCGCTTCGTTCTTCAAGCTCTCCTTCAGTTCTCCATTGCGTGTTTAAGGCACTGGTCAGTTCCTCCTTGGCTTGGAGTCCTCGGCTTGTTGCGACTTATATTTTCTTGAAGGTCTCCGCGATCGATTGAATTCCTTCTTGTTAAGAATCAGCCTGCAAGAGACTGTAATTAATTTACATAGCAGTGCATATTCAAGTCCAAGCACTAACAATAATATACTTGGCACTTGGGGGCTAATGTCTATTGCTTCTTATCAAAAAATTACAAGTCCCAAGCACATACAACTATCATCTTGATGGTCAACCGGATTATAAAGGTCCTAAGTAAGAATTTTGAGCCTTACAGCATAATTAGTTCTCAACATACCATATTTGTTAAGTCGACCCTTGGGGGCTACACAGGCGAAATTGAAGAGTTATTATTCTAAAGTCCCGGTTCATCATTGACATTATAAACCGGCCTTGGGGCTATGGAGTTGATCTATATGGTTCTTGAAAGTTGTCAGAACATTCTATTCTTTTATGTCCAGTAAACTTGGCGGCTAAGGGAGATATTTATGCAGAGTTAACCAGCATTTACCTACCTCATATCACTCCTTCATCATGTTCAGTAAACCGGCTCATAATCACGGCTTGTGTGTAAAATGGTTTAAAAATCCAGAATGAATATCTTGGGTGCTGAGGTTGGTATAAGCTTTCCCTGTCCACCTTCCACTTGCCCTTGTCAACCAGAAAATTCTTCTTTGGCACTATGTTTTTGTACAGAACTGGGTTGCCTGGGGCTGTACCACCCGACCACCGGTAACTACAACATCGTCAGCTTTATCATCACGCACCTTTGTTGGGCTTGGCGGTTTATCACATGACCCATCGGATCAATTTCCATCGCTCAACAAAGGTGTCATGATCTTGCGGTGGCGGATCCATCAAGAATAGCTTCAGTATTTTGTTTCAAACTGTTCCGGTTCTTTTCCGAACTCAGTTGGCGGTGCTTGTCATCAGCCAGTTTGTTCAATTGCCTTTTTACTGGGTCTGGCCTTGGCTCTGACAAGACGCAAATACATGTTAGTATAGTGATCAAGCATCAGGTATAAGGGGTTAGTTAAAAATGCTCACCCAGGAATAGTTTTTGAGGGTTGGAATTTGTGTCCCTGTGGACTCGCCAGAGATGAATGGGAAGTTCCCTGATAGTTTGAATCAACAGATTAAGAGTTGTCGAAATAACCCGCCTTGGGAATAGATGTGTCGAAATAGAAAGACCTCTCTGGGCGGTGTTTACGAACGGCGATTCGGGTAAACGCGAGAAGTGACCACAGGCCCGCTAATGCCGGGTTGCCGGCGATCTTCGTGTTGCTGCTTCTTAAAAGACAGTTTGGATCCAAGTAAGCTAGGGGATAGAAATCTTACTTTCCGGCTTGCTTGTCGGTGTTTCTGTGTGGGCAGAGGATCTGAACCGGATGAGAGATAGGTTACCTCTACGTCATTTGCGCGGCTAGCTTCTTGCGTTCGTCCTGATAAAAATCATCATCAATGAGATGTATGAAAAAAGAGTCCAAGTGAATCAAGTTTCTACCTCTGAACTCCGGCATTTATCATCTCAATTCGAGTTTAACCTCGGTAGGCTCGGTGTTTTTTTCTCTTGGCGGGCTTCTTTGTTGACTTGTCTTGACACGATAGTGTTGGCCGTTTTTAATCGTGTTTCTGCGGGTGTTCATCTCCAGAACGGATCATCACCCTGTTTAAAGATTGAAAAGATCATAAAGGAGTATTAAGAATATGGATTAACAGAGGGGGGCATTCTTACAGCTGGCGGTTTATGATAAGCACAGAAAGGACTAAGTCTGTGTTTGCTATAATCGGTCACCCGTTCATCCAACATCTCTTGGACAGTTCAGTAATTTCAGTAATCAGTCATTTGAATATCAGTGTGGCGTTGAGGTCTTTCACATCCCCTGTGTACTCACACATTAAACCGGGCGACGGCTTAAAGCAAAATGCTCCAAGATACCCAGCAATGGACAAATCAATGCCTGTCAAACCTTTTGCCATAAAGGCTCTGAGCTTTGAAAGCGTGGTGCATATTTGGACGTTCCTTTGCATTGAGTCTTTGGGGAATGGATGTGCATCGGTAAGTCCGGTGAGCACGGTAACTCCGGCAGAGGATCTCGCCAGCTGAATGTATCTTGCAATGAACCAAGTTTGATGATTCCAATCTTTGGGATGGCTATGATGACTAGCGTGAGGAAGCTGACGCTCTTTTTGCTGTTCTGAATTGAAACCCGCCAGTTCAGTATTGGGTGCCCATCCGTAATTCAGTACGGCAGTTTAAGTAGAAGAAATCTCTGAACAGGTCGACTGTGGGCTCTCTTGCAGGTAGGCTTCACAAAACACTTGAAATTGCAAAATTGGACACGAGTTAGGCCCAATCTTGAGGGTGAAGTGTGGAAGAAGTGAATCACATCACGGAAATTTTTTCAACCGGAGCTTGAAACCCTCGACTCAGATGATCAACAAACGATCACTTCCCCATCCTTGGGCTCAGGAGATTTTCTGGACCGGGGGCTCTCCAGTGATTTCTTCCTTTTTCGCTAAAGCGCCGGTTGCACCAACAACCCGTTCAGGTTCTTCTTCTGTAACCGGGATTGAACCCATGTTACAGGAATAAAGGATTGGCCATTTAATACGATAACTGGAAAAGATTGTCCGGTTTAAGGTTCATGTGTAACAGGCAGAAAGTGTGTTGAGCATGCATAAATGTTTAAACCGGACGTGACGTTATCAAATCACAAAGACGACACTTGGCGGTTTAAGAGGGGATTAATGGTACATGGCAGGTTATTATTTTCTGAGGTTAAAACCGCCTACACGGATATTGAAAGTATAGATCTGAAGTTGGAAAATGGCTAATGTTGGAAAAACAGGTTTCACAGATTAAAGCTATAATTGTGGTATCTACGGCAGTTCAGATAATGGAAAAATCTAGACCTAAAAGTTTTCAGTACACTGAGTCAGTTTCATGTATTCATGATTGTGATTTCTTATGCAAAAGGAGATGTGTAATAAGCAAAGTAAGTACCCACGACCACCGCCGCACAGGATGTGCCAAGTTTGATAAAAAATTACAAGCTACAGCGAAAATGAGGTGAACTCCGATGAACTCCGTTGGAGACCCTAATGGGATCTAGGGGAAAATGAGAAGAGGGCTCACCAGAACTGTTGATACGAGGCGCGCGGATGAACTCTGGTCGGTTCAGGTTGATGCAGCGGTCCGTTGTTGAGGCATGGCAAAAGGTCCGACGACGACGGCGGAGCTCGGGTGCTGAGGCGATGCGAGGTGGAGCATAGACGAGGAGGTAAGGGGGAAAGTGAAAGGACCCCTGGCCCTATTTATAAGGTGAATGATAAGTGCATCACGGAATCGAGGACTCCAATGGGATATGTGATGTACTGACGCCCTTGATTTTCGGAGGTTCATTAAAAAGGAGATGCATATATGATTTCTGGATGTTTAATAAAATTAATGACAGGTGACGTCATGGCGGGTTATCATATCTCGGAAGATGATTGTCACGGTGAGTTACAATATTTTGCGAAGGTATGAGAAGGAATTTTCCTAAGTGTTGAAGATTGACATGAACAAGTTCAAATCAACCTGGGGCCTAATGTTGGGATATCACTATTAAGTAAAATCGCCCAGGGGGCCGGGTTTATGCTCATAGTGATTTACCTGTATTGAAGCCCTAGACATAGAAGATGGCGACTTACGAAGGAGAACTTAATAAGAAGGCCCAAGCCCAAGGCGAGTTAGGGCCCATAGATGTAACCGCCATAAGTATAATGACTTGTATTGTGATAGGAAAGAGTGGATCCGAGCAGACACTGTTTATGAGCCGGCGGGATTCTCTGAACCGCCGGGCGTCAACCTGTGTAATATAACGGGACACCCGGGGCAGTTTTAGGACAAGAGCAACAGATCGAGAGCCAGGTTATAGCGTATTCGCTCCCTAGTCATCGAAACTCTAGCAATAACACCTCAAACTGGATTAGGCTTATCACCTTCACCGCAGGGCCGACCAGTATAAACTCCCGTGTCCTTTGTCTGATTAACCCCTTTAACTAACCACATTGCTGGCTCCACGACTAAGTCCTCACACTAGGACATCTGCCGTGACGATTCCACGACACTTACGCAAAAACTGGATGCACTTCGTTGTACAAAATGGATAATCTCTTTCGAAGTATCAGGGTTTTCGGACGAAAACTCATCTGTTACAAAGCATTTCATTTTTTAAACTTATTTCAACTCTAGACTTTTTGTGTGTTCAGTATACACCATTCAAAGCCACGTCATCAATTTTCCAACCCTTTCTGCCTTCATTTGCTATTTTCATACATTTACTTATTTTTTTAGCTAAATGACCCTGAAATTGAAAAGCACTACAAATGAACTTTAAAAAGGTTGAAAGTTGGCATGGTATCATCATTTCACCCACATAGCATGTGCTAAAAGTTGAGAGGGTTACGCAAAAACTGGATGCACTTCGTGTACAAATGGCAATCTTTTCGAGTATCACGTGTTCGTCGCACAAACTCATCTTTTTACAAAGGCATTTCATTTTTTAAAACTTATTTCAACTCCGGACTTTTTGTGCGTTCAGTTGCACCATTCAAAGCACATCATAAATTTCAACCCTTTTACTTCATTTCTTTGCTATTTTTCATGCATTTACTGATTTTTTTGAACTACATGACCCTGAAATTGAAAAGCACTACAAATGAACTCCGAAAAGGTTGAAAGTGTGCATGGTCTCACTTTCACCCACATAGCATGTGCTAAAAATTAAGGGTTACGGCAAAAACTGGATGCACTTCGTGTACAAAATGGACAATCTCTTTCGAAGTATCAAGGTTTCGGACGAAACTCCTCTGTTACAAAGGCATTTCATTGTTTTAAACTTATTTCAACTCCAGACTTTTTTTGCATTCAGTATGCACCTTCAAAGCCACGTCATCAATTTCCAACCTTTCTGACATCATTTCCTATTTTTCATGCTTTTTTTTTTTTTTAGCTAAATGACCCTGAAATTGAAAAGCACTACAAATGAACTCTGAAAAGGTTGAAAGTTGGCATGGTATCATCAGTTAATCGACATAGCATGTGCTAAAAGTTTAGAGGGTTACGACAAAAACTGGATGCACTTCATTGTACAAAATGGACAATCTCTTTCGAAGTATCAGGTTTCGCACGAAAACTCATCTGTTACAAAAGGCATTTTCATTTTTAAACTTTTTCATCAACTCCAGACCTTTTGTTCATTTAGTATGCACCATTCAAAGCCACATCATCAATTTCCAACCTTTTCTGACTTCATTTGCTATTTTTCATGCATTTACTGATTTTTTTGAGGCAAAATACCCTGAAATTGAAAAGCGCTACATGAACTCTGAAAAGGTTGAAAGTTTGGCATGGTCATCATCATTTCACCCATATAGCATGTGCTAAAAAGTTGAAGGGTTACGGCAAAATATGGATGCCACTGCTGTACAAAATGGCAATCTCTTTCGAAGTTAACGATTTCGGACAAACCAATCTGTTACAAAGGCATTTCATTTTTTTAAATTATTTCAACTCCAGACTTTTTGTGCGTTCAGTATGCACCATTCAAGCCCGTCATCAATTTCCAACCCTTCTGACTTCATTTGCTATTTTTCATGCTTTATTAATTTTTTTGAGATAAGACCCTGAATTGAAAAGCACTACAAATAACTCTGAAAAGGTTGAAAGTTGGCATGGTATCATCATTTCATCACCCACATAGCATGTGCTAAAAAGTTGGAGGGTTACGGCAAAAACTGGATGCTCCTTCGTGTACAAAATGGACAATCTCTTTCGAAGTATCAGGGTTTCGGACAAAACTCATATGTTACAAAGGCATTTCATTTTTTTAAACTTATTTCAACTCCAGACTTTTTGTGTGTTCAGTATACACCATTCAAGCCACGTCATCAATTCCAACCCTTCTGACTTCCTTTGCTATTTTTCATGCATTTACTGATTTTTTTTAGCTAAATGACCCTAAATTGAAAGCACTACAAATGAAGTTTTAAAAGTTGAAAGTTGCATGGTATATAATCATTTCACTCACATAGCATGTGCTAAAAAGTTGAGAGGGTTACGGCAAAAACTGGATGCACCTCGTGTACAAATGGACAATCTCTTTCGAAGTGTCAGGGTTTCGCACAAAATCTCATCTGTTACAAGGCATTCATTTTTTAAACTTATTTCAACTCCAGACTTTTTGTGGCGTTCAGTATGCATCATTCAAAGCAACATCATAAATTCTCAACCCTTTTCTGACTTCATTTGCTATTTTTCATGCATTTACTGATTTTTTGAGCTAAATGACCCTGAAATTGAAAAGCACTACAAATGAACTCTGAAAGGTTGAAAGTTGGCATGGTATCATCATTTCACCCACATAGCATGTGCTAAAAAGTTGAGAGGGTTACGGCAAAAACTGGATTCACTTCGTGTAAAAAATGACAATCTCTTTCGAAGTTCAAGTTTCGGACGAAAACTCATCTGTTACAAAGGCATTTCATTTTTTTAAACTATTCAACCTAACTTTTTTGCGTTCAGTATGCACCATTCAAATCCACATCAATAAATTTTCAACCCTTTCTGACTTCATTTGCTATTTTTCATGCATTTACTGATTTTTTGAGCTAATGACCCTGAAAATTAAAAGAAGCACTACAAATGAACTCTGAAAAGGTCGAAAGTTGGCAAGGTATCATTATTTCACCCACATAGCATGTGCGAAAAAGTTGAGAGGGTTACGGCAAAAACTGGATGCACTTCATGTACAAAATGGACAATCTCTTTCGAAGTATCAGGGTTTCGGACGAAAACTCATCTGTTACAAACGCATTTCATTTTTTTAAACTTATTTCAACTCCAGACTTTTTGTGTGTTTAGTATGCACCATTCAAAGCCACGTCATCAATTTCTAACCCTTTCTGACTTCATTTGCTATTTTTCATGCATTTATTGATTTTTTTGAGCTAAATGACCCTAAAATTGGAAAACACTACAAATGAACTCTGAAAAGTTTGAAAGTTGGCATGGTATCATCATTTCACCCACATAGCATGTGCTAAAATGTTGAGAGGGTTACGGCAGAAACTGGAAGCACTTCGTGTACAAAATGGACAATCTCTTTCGAAGTATCACGGTTTCGGACGAAAACTCATCTATTACAAAGGCAATTCATTTTTTTAAACTTATTTCAACTCCAGACTTTTTGTGCATTCAGTACGCACCATTCAATGCCACGTCATCAATTTCCAACCCTTTCTGACTTCATTTGCTATTTTTCAGGTTCATTACTGATTTTTTTAGCTAAATGACCCTAAATTGAAAAGCACTACAAATGAACTCTGAAAAGGTTAAAGTTGGCATGGTACATCATCTCACCCACATGGCATGTTCTAAAAAGTTGAGAGGGTTACGGCAAAAACTGATGCACTTCGTGTACAAAATGGACAATCTCTTTCGAAGTATCAGGGTTGGACGAAACTCATCTATTACAAGGCAATTCATTTTAAACTTATTTCAACTCCAGACTTTTTGTGCATTCAGTACGCACCATTCAATGCCACGTCATCAATTTCCAACCCTTTCTGACTTCATTTGCTATTTTTCAGGCATTTACTGATTTTTTTGAGCTAAATGACCCTGATTGAAAAGCACTACAAATGAACTTTTAAAAGGTGAAAGTTAGGCATGGTATCATCATTTCACCCACATAGCATGTGCTATAAAGTTGAGAGGTTACGGCAAAACATGGATGCACTTCGTGTACAAAATGGACAATCTCTTTTAGTATCAAGGTTTCGGCACGAAAACTCATCTGTTACAAAGGCATTTCATTTTTTTAAACTTATTTCAACTCACATGACTTTTGTGCATTCAGTATGCTCCTTTCAAAGCACATCATAAATTTTCAACCCTTTCTGACTTCATTTGCTATTTTTCATGCATTTACTGATTTTTTTGAGCAAATACCCTGAAATTGAAAAGCACTACAATGAACTCTGAAAGGTTGAAAGTTGGCATGGTATCATCATTTCACCCACATAGCATTGCTAAAAAGTTGAGTGGGTTACGGAAAAACTGGATCACTTCATGTACAAAATGGACGATCTCTTTCGAAGTATCAGGGTTCCGGCGAAAACTCATCTGTTACAAACTGCATTTCATTTTTTTAACCTTATTTCCAACTCCAACTTTTTGTGCATTTAGTATGCACCATTCAAAGCCACGTCATCAATTTCCAACCTTTTCTGACTTCATTTGCTATTTTTCATGCATTTATTGATATTTTTAGCTAAAGACCCTGAAATTGAAAAGCACTACAAATGAACTCTGAAATGTTGAAAGTTGGCATGGTATCATCATTTAATCGACATAAATGCTGTGCTAAAAAGTTGAGAGGTTATGGAAAAACTGGATGCACTCGTGTACAAAATGGACAATCTCTTTCAAAGTATCAGGGTTTCGGACGAAAACTAATCTGTTAAAAAAGGCACTTCATTTTTTAAACTTATTTCAACTCCAGACTTTTTGTGCATTCAGTATGCACCATTCAAAGCCACATCATCAATTTCTAACCCTTTCTGACTTCATTTGCTATTTTTCATGCATTTATTAATTTTTTTGAGCTAAATGACCCTGAAATTGAAAAGCACTACAAATGAACTCTGAAAAGTTTGAAAGTTGGCATGGTATCATCATTTCACCCACATAGCATGTGCTAAAATGTTGAGTGGGTTACGACAGAAACTGGAAGCACTTCGTGTACAAAATGGACAATCTCTTTTGAAGTATCAGGGTTTCGGACGAAAACTCATCTATTACAAAGGCAATTCATTTTTTTAAACTTATTTCAACTCCAGACTTTTTGTGCATTCAGTACGCACCATTCAATGCCACGTCATCAATTTCCAACCCTTTCTGACTTCATTTGCTATTTTTCAGGCATTTACTGATTTTTTGAGCTAAATGACCCTGAAATTGAAAAGTACTACAAATGAACTCTGAAATGGTTGAAAGTTGGCATGGTATCATCATCTCACCCACATGGCATGTTCTAAAAAGTTGAGAGGGTTACGGCAAAAACTGGATGCACTTCGTGTACAAAATGGACAATCTCTTTCGAAGTATCAGGGTTTGGACGAAAACTCATCTATTACAAAGGCAATTCATTTTTTTAACTTATTTCAACTCCAGACTTTTTGTGCATTCAGTACGCACCATTCAATGCCACGTCATCAATTTCCAACCCTTTCTGACTTCATTTGCTATTTTTCAGGCATTTACTGATTTTTTTGAGCTAAATGACCCTGAAATTGAAAAGCACTACAAATGAACTTGTAAAATGTTGAAAGTTGGCATGGTATCATCATTTCACCCACATAGCATGTGCTAAAAAGTTGAGAGGGTTACGGCAAAAACTGGATGCACTTCGTGTACAAAATGGACAATCTCTTTCTAAGTATCAAGGTTTCGCACGAAAACTCATCTGTTACAAAGGCATTTCATTTTTTTAAACTTATTTCAACTCCAGAATTTTTGTGCATTCAGTATGCACCATTCAAAGCAACATCATAAATTTTCAACCCTTTCTGACTTCATTTGCTATTTTCATGCATTTACTGATATTTTGAGCTAAATGACCCTGAAATTGAAAAGCACTACAAATGAACTCTGAAAAGTTTGAAAGTTGGCATGGTATCATCATTTCACCCACATAGCATGTGCTAAAAAGTGAGTGGTGTTACGAAAAACTGATGCAATTCGTGTACAAAATGGACAATCTCTTTCGAAGTATCAGGGTTCTCGGACGAAAACTCATCTGTACAAGGCATTTCATTTTTTTAACCTTATTTCAACTCCAACTTTTGTTGCATTCATATGCACCATTCAAAGCCACGTCATCATTTCCACCCCTTTCTGACTTCATTTGCTATTTTTCATGCATTTTGATATTTTTTTATCTCAAATGACCCTGAAATTGAAAAGCACTACAAAGAACTCTCAAAAGGTTGAAAGTTGGCATGGTATCATCATTTAATTGACATAGCTGTGCTAAAAAGTTGTGAGAGGTTATGCAAAACTGGATGCACTTCGTGTACAAATGGACATCTCTTTCAAGTATAAGGGTTCGTACGAAAACTAATCGTTACAAAAGGCACTTCATTTTTTAAACTTTTTTCAACTACAGACTTTTGTGCGTTCAGTTGCAGCACATTCAAAGCCACATCATCAATTTTCCAACCCTTTCTGACTTCATTTGCTATTTTTCATGCATTACTGTTTTTTTGAGCTAAATGCCCTGGAATTGAAAAGCACTACAAATGAACGTCTGAAAAGGTTGAAAGGTGGCACGTGTATCACTTTTCACCCAACATAATGTGCTAAAAAGTTGAGAGAGTTACGGAAAAAACTGGATGCACTTCTGTACAAAATGGACAATCTCTT
>CM022299.1:475171415-475218465 GCA_011799875.1 Thinopyrum elongatum | reverse complement strand
CGAAGTATCAGGTTCGGACGAAAACTCATCTGTTACAAAGCATTTCATTTTTTTTAAACTTATTTCAACTCCAGACTTTTTGGTGTCGTTCAGTATGCACCATTCAAAGCCACGTCATCAATTTCCAACCTTTCTGACTTCATTTGCTATTTTTCATGCATTTATATTTTTTTTAGCTAAATGACCCTGAAATTGAAAAGCACTACAAATGAACTCTAAAAGGTTGAAAGTTGGCATGGTATCATCATTTCAACATAGCATGTGCTAAAAGTTGAGAGGGTTGGCAAAAACTGGATGCACTTCGTGTACAAAATGGACAATCTCTTTCAAGTATCAAGGGTTTCGGACGAAAACTTCTGTTACAAAGGCATTTCATTTTTAAACTTATTTCAACTCCGACTTTTGTGCGTTCATATGCACCATTCAAACCACATCATCATTCTTTCAACCCTTTCTGACTTCATTTGCTATTTTTCATGCATTTACTGTTTTTTTTGAGCTAAATGACCCTGAATTGAAAAGCACTACAATGAACTCTGAAAAGGTTGAAAGTTGGCAGGTATCATCTTTCTTTCACCACATAGCATGTGCTAAAAAGTTGAGAGGTTACGGAAAAACTGGATGCACTTCTGTACAAAATGGACAATCTCTTTCGAAGTATCAGGTTTCGGACGAAAACTCATCTGTTACAAGGCATTTTTCATTTTTTAAACTAATTTACACTCCAACTTTTTTTGCATTCAGTATCATCACATTCAAGCCACGTCATCAATTTCCAACCTTTCTGACTTCATTTGCTATTTTCATGCATTTATATTTTTTTTTAGCTAAATACCCTGAAATTGAAAAGCACTACAAATGAACTCTGAAAAGGTTGAAAGTTGGCATGGTATCATCATTTTCACCCACATAGCATGTGCTAAAAAGTTGAAGGGTTACGGCAAAAACTGGAGCACTTCGTGTACAAAATGGACAATCTCTTTCGAAGTATCAGGTTTTCGCACAAAACTCTATCTGTTACAAAGCATTTTTTTTTAACTTATTTAAACTCAGATTTTTGTGCATTCAGTATGCACCATTCAAAGCCACTTCATCAATTTCCACCCTTTCTGACTTCATTTGCTATTTTTCATATGCATTTAGATTTTTTTAAGCTAAATGACCCTGAAATTGAAAAGCACTACAAATGAACTCTGAAAAGGTTGAAAGTTGGCATGGTATCATCAATTTCACCCACATAGCATGTGCTAAAAAGTTGAGGGTTACGCAAAAAACTGGATGCACTTCGTGTACAAAATGGACAATCTCTTTCTGTCGAAGTATCAGGTTTCGGACGAAACTCTATTACAAGGGCATTTCATTTTTTTTAAACTTATTTCAACTCAGACTTTTTGTGCGTTCATATGCACCATTCAAAGCCACATCATACTTTTCAACCTTTCTGTTCATTTGCTATTTTTCATGCATTTACTGATTTTTTTGAGCTAAAGATGCCCTGAAATTGAAAAGCACTACAAATGAACTCTGAAAAGGTTGAAAGTTGGCATGGTAATCATCATTTCACCCACATGAGCATGTGCTAAAAAGTTGAGAGGGTTCGGGCAAAACTGGATGCATTCGTGTACAAAATGGACAATCTCTTTCGAAGTATCAGGGTTTCGGACGAAACTCATCTATTACAAAGGATTTCATTTTTTAAACTTATTTCAACTCCAGACTTTTTGTGCTTCATATGCACCATTCAAAGCCATCATCATTTCAACTTTTCTGATTCTTTGCTATTTTTCTGCATTTATTGATTTTTTTGCTAAATGACCCTGAAATTGAAAAGCACTACAAATGACTCTGAAAAGGTTGAAAGTTGGCATGGTATCATCATTTCACCCACATAGCATGTGCTAAAAAGTTGAGAGGGTTACGACAAAAACTGGATGCACTTCGTGTACAAAATGGCAATCTCTTTCGAAGTATCAGGGTTTCGGACGAAACTCATCTGTTACAAAGATTTTTCATTTTTAAACTTATACAACTCCAGACTTTTTGTGGCTTCATGTGCACCATTCAAAGCCACATCATCATTTCCAACCCTTTCTGACTTCATTTGCTATTTTTCATGCATTTACTGATTTTTGAGCTAAAGACCCTGAAATTGAAAAGCACTACAAATGAACTCTGAAAAGGTTGAATTGGCATGGTATCATCATTTCACCCACATAGCATGTGCTAAAAAGTTGAGAGGGTTACGGCAAAATGGATGCACTTCTGTACAAAATGGACAATCTCTTTCGAAGTATCAGGGTTTCGGACGAAACTCATCTGTTACAAAGGCATTTCATTTTTTTAAAACTTATTTCACTCCAAGACTTTTTTGCGTTCATTATGCACCATTCAAACCACATCATCATTTTCAACCCTTTCTCTTCATTTGCTATTTTTCTTGCATTATCTGTTTTTTTGAGCTAAATGACCCTAAATTGAAAGCACTACAAATGAACTCTGAAAAGGTTGAAAGTTGGCATGGTATCATTTTTCACCCACATAGCATGTGTAAAAAGTTGAGAGGGTTACGGAAAAACTGGATGCACTTCTGTACAATGGACAATCTCTTTCGAAGTATCAGGGTTTCGACGAAAACTCATCTTTCAAAGGCATTTCATTTTTTTAAACTTATTTCAACTCCAGACTTTTTGTGTGTTTAGTGCACCATTCAAAGCCCACGTCATAATTTCTAACCCTTTTCTGACTTCATTTGCTATTTTCATGCATTTATATTGTTTTTTTGAGCTAAATACCCTGAAATTGAAAAGCACTACAAATGAACTCTGAAAAGGTTGAAATTGGCATGGTATCATCATTTCCCCCACATAGCATGTGCTAAAAGTTGAGAGGTTACGGCAAAAACTGGATGCACTTCGTGTACAAAATGGACAATCTCTTTCGAAGTATCAGGTTTGGACGAAAACTCATTTGTTACAAAGGCATTCATTTTTTAAAACTTATTTCATCCAGACTTTTTGTGCGTTCATATACACTTCACAAGCCACTCATCAATTTCCAACCCTTTCTGACTTCATTTGCTATTTTTCATGCATTTACTGATTTTTTTGCTAATGACCCTGAATGAAAAAGCACTACAATTGAACTTAAAAGGTTGAAAGTTGGCATGTGTATCATCATTTTCACCCACATAGCATGTGCTAAAAGTTGAGAGGTTTACGGCAAAAACTGATGCACTTCTGTACAAAATGGACAATCTCTTTCGAAGTATCAGGTTCGCCGAAAATCATCTTTTTACAAAGCATTTCATTTTTTTAAACTTATTTCAACCCAGACTTTTTTGCTGTCATATGCACCATTCAAAGCCACTCATCAATTTCCAACCCTTCCTGACTTCATTTGCTATTTTACATGCATTTACTGATTTTTTTGAGCTAATGACCCTGAAATTGAAAAGCACTACAAATGAATCTGAAAGGTTGAAAGTTGGCATGGTAATCATTTCACCCACATAGCATGTGCTAAAAAGTTGAGAGGGTTACGGCAAAACGGATATGCACTTCGTGTACAAAATGGACAACTCTTTCGAAGTATCGGGTTTCTCGGACGAAAACTCATCATGTTGCAAGGATGAATGATTTTATGTAACTAATTGAATGATATATTTATTATTTTTAATAACGGTTTGTTAATGGTTTGAAGTGGTAGTTTCGGATTTCATTTTTTTAAACTTATTCAACTCCAGACTTTTGTGCATTCATATGCACCATTCAAAGCCATGTCATAATTTCACCCTTTCTGACTTCATTTGCTATTTTCATGCATTATTAATTTTTGAGCTAAGACCCTGAAATTGAAAAGCACTACAAATGAACTCTGAAAAGGTTGAAAAGTTGGCATGGTATCATCATTTCACCCACTAGCATGTGCTAAAGTTGAGAGGGTTACGGCAAAACTGGATGCACTTCGTGTACAAAATGGACAATCTCTTTCGAAGTATCAGGGTTTCGAACGAAACATCTTTACAAAGGCATTTCATTTTTTTAAACTATTTTTCAACTCCGACTTTTGTTCATTCAGTTGCACATTCAAAGAACTTCATAAATTTTCAACCCTTTCTGACTTCATTTCTATTTTTTCATGCATTTTGATTTTTTTTGAGCTAATGACCTGAAATTGAAAAGCCACACAAATGAACTTTAAAAGGTTGAAAGTTGGCATGTTACATCATTTCACCCACATAGCTGTGCTAAAAATTGAGAGGGTTACGGCAAAAACTGGATGCACTTCGTGTACAAAATGGACAATCTCTTTCGAAGTATCAGGGTTTCAGAAAACTCATCATTACAAAGCATTTCATTTTTTTAAAACTTATTTCAACTCCAGACTTTTTTGCTTCGTATGCACCATTCAACCACCCATCAATTTTCCAACCCTTTTCTGACTTCATTTGCTATTTTTCATGCATTTATGATTTTTTTTAGCTAAATGACCCAAATTGAAAAGCACTACAAATGAACTCTGAAAAGTTTGAAAGTTGGCATGGTATCATCATTTCACCCACATGCATGTGCTAAAAGTTGAGAGGGTTACGGCAAAAATCTGATGCACTTCGTGTACAAAATGGACAATCTCTTTCGAAGTATCAGGGTTTCGACGAAACTCATTTCTTACAAAGGCATTTCATTTTTTTAAACTTATTTCAACTCCAGACTTTTTTGTGCATTCAATATGCACCATTCAAAGCCCCATCATCAATTCCAACCCTTTCTGACTTCATTTGCTATTTTCCATGCATTTATTGATTTTTTTGAGTAAATGACCCTGAAATTGAAAAGCACTACAAATGAACTCTGAAAAGGTTGAAAGTTGGCATGGTATCATCATTTCACCCACAAGCATGTGCTAAAAAGTTGAGAGGGTTACGGCAAAACTGGATGCACTTCGTGTACAAATGGACAATCTCTTTCGAAGTATCAGGTTTCGGACGAAACTCATCTGTTACAAAGGCATTTCATTTTTTATAACTATTTCAACTCAGAATTTTTGTGGTTCTGTCACCATTCAAAGCCACTCATCAATTTCAACCCTTTTCTGACTTCATTTGCTATTTTTCATGCATTTACTGATTTTTTTTTGAGCTAAATGACCCTGAAATTGAAAAGCACTACAATGAACTTTAAAAGGTTGAAAGTTGGCATGGTTATCATCATATTCACCCACATAGCATGTGCTAAAAAGTTGAGAGGTTTACGGCAAAACTGGATGCACTCGTGTACAAAATGGACAATCTCTTTCGAAGTATCAGGTTTCGAACGAAAACTCATCTGTATACAAAGGCATTTCATTTTTTTAAACTATTTCACTCCAGACTTTTTGTGCTTCAGTATGCATACCATTCAAGCACATCATAATTTTCATTCACCTTCTGACTTCATTTGCTATTTTTCATGCATTTACTGATTTTTTTGAGCTAAATGACCCTGAAATTGAAAAGCACTAAAATGACAAGTTGTAAAGTTGGCATGGTATCATCATTTCACCACACATAGCATGTGCTAAAAAGTTGAAGGGTTACGGAAATATGGATGCACTTCGTGTACAAATGGACAATCTCTCTTCGAAGTATCAGGGTTTCGGACGAAAACTCATCTGTTACAAAGGCATTTCATTTTTTAACTATTTCAACTCCAGACTTTTTGTGCATTCAGTATGCACCATTCAAAGCCACTCATCAATTTCCAACCCTTTCTGTGACTTCATTTGCTATTTTTCATGCATTTTGATTTTTTTTGAGCTAAATGACCCTGAAATTGAAAAGCACTACAAATGAACTCTGAAAAGGTTGAAAGTTGGCATGGTATCATCATTTAACACATAGCATGTGCTAAAAAG
This sequence comes from Thinopyrum elongatum, assembly GCA_011799875.1. Lineage (NCBI taxonomy): Eukaryota > Viridiplantae > Streptophyta > Magnoliopsida > Poales > Poaceae > Thinopyrum > Thinopyrum elongatum. The sequence continues at coordinate 475,212,573 of CM022299.1, read as the reverse complement.
TTGAGAGGGTTACGGCAAAAACTGGATCACTTCTTGTACAAAATGGACAATCTCTTTCGAAGTATCGGGTTTCGAGAAAACTCATCTGTTACAAAGGCATTTCATTTAAACTATTTCAACTCCAAAACTTTTGTGCATTTCATATGCACCCATTCAAAGCCACATCATCAATTTCCAACCCTTTCACTTCATTTGCTATTTTTCTGCATTTACTGATTTTTTTGAGCTAAGAACCCTGAAATTGAAAAGCACTACAAATGAACTCTGAAAAGGTTGAAAGTTGGCATGGTATCATCATATTCATCACCCACATCATGTGCTAAAAAGTTGAAGGGTTACGACAAAACTGGATGCACTCTGTACAAAATGGACAATCTCTTTCGAAGTATCAGGGTTTCGGACGAAAACTCATTTGTTACAAGGCATTTCATTTTTTTAAACTTATTTAACTCCACTTTTTGTGTTAGTATACACCATTCAAAGCCATTCATCAATTCCAACCCTTTCTGACTTCATTTGCTATTTTTCATTGCATTATTATTTTTTTTAGCTAAATGACCCTGAAATTGAAAAGCCCTACAAATGAACTTTGAAAGTTGAAAGTTGGCATGGTATCATCATTTCACCCACATACATGTGCTAAAAAGTTGAGAGGGTTACGGCAAAAATGGATGCACTCTGTCGTGTCAAAATGACAATCTCTTTCGAAGTATCAGGGTTTCGGACGAAAACTCATCTGTTACAAAGGCATTTATTTTTTTAACTTATTTCAACTCCAGACTTTTTGTGTTCATATCACCATTCAAAGCCACTCATCAATTTCCAACCCTTTCTGACTTCATTTGCTTTTTCATGCATTTACTGATTTTTTTGACTAAATGACCCTGAAATTGAAAAGCACTACAAATGAACTCAAAAGGTGGAAAGTTGGCATGTATCATCATTTCACACCACAGCATGTTAAAAAGTTGAGAGGGTTACGGCAAATGGATGCACTTCTGTACAAAATGGACAATCTCTTTCGAAGTATCAGGTTTCGGACGAAACTCATCTATACAAAGGCATTTCATTTTTTTAAACTTATTTCAACTCCAGACTTTTTGTGCGTTCAGTATGCACCATTCAAAGCCCTCATCAATTTCCAACCCTTTTACTTTCATTTGCTATTTTCATGCATTTACTGATTTTTTTTAGCTAAATGACCCTGAAATTGAAAAGCACTACAAATGAACTCTGAAAAGGTTGAAATTGGCATGGTATCATCATATTCACCCACATAGCATGTGCTAAAAAGTTGAGAGGGTACGGCAAAAATGGATGCACTTCGTGTACAAAATGGAATCTCTTTCGAAGTATCAGGGTTCGACGAAAACTCATCTGTTACAAAGGCATTTCATTTTTTTAAACTTATTTCACTCTAGACTTTTTGTGCTTCAGTATGCACATTCAAAGCCACATCATCAATTTCCACCCTTTCTGACTTCATTTGCTATTTTTCATGCATTTACTGATTTTTTTGAGCTAAATGACCCTGAAATTGAAAAGCACTACATGAACTCTGAAAAGGTTGAAAGTTGGCATGGTACATCATTTCACACATACATGTGCTAAAAAGTTGAGAGGGTTACGGCAAAAACTGGATGCACTTCTGTACAAAATGGACAATCTCTTTCGAAGTATCAGGTTTCGGACGAAACTCATCTGTTACAAAGGATTTCATTTTTTAAAACTTATTTCAACTCCAAGACTTTTTTGTGCATTCATATGCACCATTCAAAGCCACTCATCAATTTCCAACCCTTTCTGACTTAATTTGCTATTTTTCATGCATTTATTGATTTTTTAGCTAAATGACCCTGAAATTGAAAAGCACTACAATGAACTCTGAAAAGGTTGAAATTGGCATGGTATCATATTTCAAACACATAGCATGTGCTAAAAAGTTGGGAGAGGCAAAAACTGGATGCACTTCGTGTACAAAATGGACAATCTCTTTCGAAGTATCAGGTTTCGGACGAAAACCATCTGTTCAAAGGCATTTCATTTTTTAAACTTATTCAATCCAGACTTTTGTGCATTCAGTATGCACCATTCAAAGCCACATCATCAATTTCCAACCCTTTCTGACTTCATTTGCTATTTTTCATGCATTTATGATTTTTTTTAGCTAAATGACCCTGAAATTGAAACCACTACAATGAACTCTAAAAAGGTTGAAAGTTGGCATGGTATCATCATTTCACCCACATAGCATGTGCTAAAAAGTTGAGAGGGTTACGGCAAAAATGATGCACTTCGTGTACAAATGGACAATCTCTTTCGAAGTATCAGGGTTTCGACGAAAACTCATCTTTACAAAGGTTTTCATTTTTTTAAACTTATTTCAACTCCAGACTTTTTTGTGTTCAGTATGCACCATTCAAAGCCACATCATCAATTTTCAACCCTTTCTGACTTCATTTGCTATTTTTCATGCATTTACATGATTTTTTTGAGCTAAATGACCCGGAAATTGAAAAGCACTACAAATGAACTCTGAAAAGGTGAAAGTTGGCATGGTATCATATTTCACCCACATAGCATGTGCTAAAAAGTTGAGAGGTTTACGGCAAAACTGATGCACTTCTGTACAAAATGGACAATCTCTTTCGAAGTATGGGTTTCGGCGAAAACTCATTCTTACAAAGGCATTTCATTTTTAAAACTTTTCAACTCCAACTTTTTGTGTGTTTAATGCACCATTCAAAGCCACGTCATCAATTTCAACCCTTTCTGACTTCATTTGCATTTTTCATGCATTATGATTTTTTTGAGCTAAATCCCTGAAATTGAAAAGCACTCAAATGAACTCTGAAGTGTTGAAAGTTGGCATGGTATCATCATTTCACCCACATAGCATGTGCTAAAAAGTTTAGAGGGTTACGGCAAAACACTGATGCACTTCGTGTACAAAATGGACAATCTCTTTCGAAGCACGTCATCAATTTCCAACCCTTTCTGACTTCATTTGCTATTTTTCATGCATTTATTAATTTTTTTTAGCTAAATTACCCTGAAATTGAAAAGCACTACAAATGAACTCTGAAAAGGTTGAAAGTTGGCATGGTATCATCATTTCACCCACATAGCATGTGCTAAAAAGTTGACAGGGTTACGGCAGAAACTGGAAGCACTTCGTGTACAAAATGGACAATCTCTTTCGAAGTATCAGGGTTTCGCACGAAAACTCATCTGTTACAAAGGCATTTAATTTTTTAACTTATTTAAACTCTAGAATTTTTGTGCATTCAGTTTGCACCATTCAAAGCAACTTCATCAATTTCCAACCCTTTCTGACTTCATTTGCTATTTTTCATGCATTTATTGATTTTTATTAAGCTAAATGACCCTGAAATTGAAAAGCACTACAAATGAACTCTGAAAAGGTTGAAAGTTGGCATGGTATCATCATTTCACCCACATAGCATGTGCTAAAAAGTTAAGAGGGTTACGGCAAAAACTGGATGCACTTCGTGTACAAAATGGACAATCTCTTTCGAAGTATCAGGGTTTCGGACGAACACTCATATGTTACAAAGGCATTTCATTTTTTTTAACTTATTTCAACTCCAGACTTTTTGTGCGTTCAGTATGCTCCATTCAAAGCCACATCATAAACTTTCAACAATTTCTAAGTTCATTTGCTATTTTTCATGCATTTACTGATTTTTTTGAGCTAAATGCCCTGAAATTGAAAAGCACTACAAATGAACTCTGAAAAGGTTGAAAGTTGGCATGGTATCATCATCTCACCCACATGGCATGTTCTAAAAAGTTGAGAGGGTTACGGCAAAAACTGGATGCACTTCGTGTACAAAATGGACAATCTCTTTCGAAGTATCAGGGTTTCGGACGAAAACTCATCTATTACCAAGGCAATTCATTTTTTTAAACTTATTTCAACTCCAGACTTTTTGTGCATTCAGTATGCACCATTCAAAGCCACATCATAAATTTTCAACAATTTCTGAGTTCATTTGCTATGCATACTGATTATTTTGAGCTAAGGAACTGAAATTGAGAAGCACTTAAAATTGAACTCTGAAAGGTTAAAGTTGGCATGGTAGAAATAATTTCACCCACATAGAAGGTGCTAAAAAGTTGAGCGGATTACGCACAAACTAGATGCATTCGTGTACAAAATGACAATCCTTCGACGTATCAGGGTTCGGACGAAACTCATCTGTTACAGAGGCATTTGACTTTATATAAACTTATTTCAACTCCAGAATTTTGTGCATTCAGGATGCACCAGTTCAAAGCATGTCACAATTTTAAACCCTTTCTGACTTTATTGCTATTTTCTTGCATTTACTGTGTTTTTGATTTAAATGACCTGTAAATTGAAAAGCACTACAAATGAATCTGAAAGGTTCAAAGATGGCATGTGTCATCATTTAACCCCATAGCATTGCTGAAAAAGTTGGAGGGCTCTGTCATCGGAGCCCCCCACAATACCACATACCTTGTTGCATGCGTAATATCACAGTTAGCTTGTTAATAAAAATCTCACTTTGTCCCACATTTAGGAACAAATACTACCTTGTTCATGTACATTTCGTATTTCTGGTTCCCCAGCCTCCCACCTCTAATCTACCCAGTACCGGGCCGCCACTTCTTACCTATGGAACCCTCAGAAAAGACAAACTATTCCCCAAATATCCGCATTACCCTACTCCTGAAACCCATAGGAATGTACACCTCTCTTTGTGCCTAATTTTTTCAAAAGGATATTTAAAACTAAAAATGGACGCTTGTCTTTTGCCTTGACTCCGCATGAAGTGTAAGTGACGATAAATATCTTAAACAGACAAGTTGAAGTTAGATTGTTCAAAAACTCAATTTCTGGACGGAATTCTGATATTTTTCAGGGAATTTACTTGATTTTTTATTTTAGCTAAATTGACCAATGACCACAAAATTCTGCCAAATTCCTATAGATTACCTCCTTTCCGGTTTTCTAAATCTACATAAAAATGTAACTTTAACCCCAAGCACCTTCATCCGCACACTCCCCGACAACAAGCCGCATCCTTGTGAAACCATAAGATTTATTTCTGGTCCTCCAATCCCTATACACAAAATCCTTACTTACGGACCCACCCCCCCCTCCAACTGACACTTTTCAAGATCAAAAATAAAGCAGCAAACCTTTTCGCTAATGATTACAAGATTATGACTTCTTCTAAGTTTGAGCATGTTGCCCCGTCCATTCTTACTGTACCACACATCATTTGACAATCTGGAAGGAATCCATTATCAGGTCGTAAACAATAATGGCAAAATTATATTTAGGACCCAGGTTATCAGGGTTTCTTTTGTTAGTCTTTTGAAAAATACTACTGTTTTCAAAGGCATTTATTTTTAAACTTATTTCAATCCAGATTTTTGGTCGTTCAGTGCACATTCAAAGCCTCTCATCAATTTCAACCCTTCTGACTTCATTTGCTATTTTTCATGCATTTACTGATTTTTTGAGCTAAATGACCCTGAAATTGAAAAGCACTACAAATGAATTGAAAAGGTTGAAATTGGCATGGTATCATCATTTCACCCACATAGCATGGCTAAAAAGTTGAGAGGTTACGCAAAAACTGGATGCACTTCGTGTACAAAATGGACAATCTCTCGAAGGATCAGGGTTTCGGACGAAAACTCATCTGTTACAAAGGCATTCATTTTTTAACTTATTTCAACTCCGACTTTTTGTGCGTTCAGTAGCACCATTCAAAGCCACCCACAATTTTCAATCTTCTGACTTCATTTGCTATTTCATGCATTTATATTTTGAGCTAAATGACCCTGAAATTGAAAAGCACTAAAAATGAACTCTGAAAAGGTTGAAATTGGCATGGTATCATCATTTCACCCACATAGCATGTGCTAAAAGTTAGAGGGTTACGGCAAAAACTGGATGCACTTCGTGTACAAAATGGACAATCTCTTTCGAGTATCAGTGGTTCGCGAAAACCCATCTGTTACAAAGGCATTTCATTTTTTAAACTTATTTCAACTCCCGACTTGTGCATTCAGTATGCACCATTCAAAGCCCAGTCATCAATTTCAACCCTTCTGATCATTTTCTATTTTCATGCATTACTGATTTTTTTTTTGAGCTAAATGACCCTGAAATTGAAACACTACAAATGAACTCTGAAAAGTTAAGTTGGCATGGTACATATTTCACCCACATAGCATGTGCTAAAAAGTTAGAGGGTTACGGCAAAAACTGGATGCACTCGTGTACAAAATGGACAAATCTTTCGAAGAGATCAGGGTTTCGGACGAAAACTCATCTGTTACAAAGGATTTCATTTTTAAACTATTCAACTCCAGACTTTTGTGCTTCAGTATGCACCATTCAAAGCCAATCATCAATTTCAACCCTTTCTGACTTCATTGCTATTTTTCATGCATTTACTGATTTTTTGAGCTAAATGACCCTGAAATTGAAAGCACTACAAATGAACTTGAAAAGGTTGAAAGTTGGCATGGTATCATCATTTCACCCACATAGCATGTGCTAAAAGTTGAGAGGTTACGGCAAAAACTGATGCATTCGTGTACAAAATGGACAATCTCTTTCGAAGTATCAGGGTTTCGGACGAAAACTCACTGTTACAAGGCATTTATTTTAACTTATTTCAAATCCAGACTTTTGTGTGCATTCAGTATGCACCATTCAAAGCCATCATCAATTTTCAACCCTTTCTGACTTCATTTGCTATTTTTATGCATTTACTGTTTTTTGAGCTAAATGACCCTGAAATTGAAAAGCACTACAAATGAACTTGAAAAGGTAAAGTTGGCATGGTTCATCATTTCACCCACATAGCATGTGCTAAAGTTGAGGGTTACGGCAAAAACTGGATGCACTTCGTGTACAAAATGGACAATCTCTTTCGAAGTATCAGGGTTTCGGACGAAACCATCTGTTAAAAAGGCATTTATTTTTAAACTTATTTCAACTCAGACTTTTTGTGCGTTCAGTATGCACCATTCAAGCCACGTAATCAATTTCAAACCCTTTCGACTTCATTTGCTATTTTTCAGCATTACTGATTTTTGTTTTAGCTAAAATGACCCTGAAATTGAAAAGCATACAAATAACTCTGAAAAGGTTGAAAGTTGGGATGGTATCATCATTTCACCCACATAGCATGTGCTAAAAAGTGAGAGGGTTAGGCAAAAACTGGATGCACTTCGTGTACAAAATGGACAATCTCTTCGAAGTATCAGGGTTTCGGACGAAAACTCATCTGTTACAAAGGCATTTCATTTTTTTAACTTATTTCAACTCCAGACTTTTGTGTGTTCAGTATGCACCATTCAAGCCCGTCATCAATTTCAACCTTTCTGCTCATTGCTATTTTTCATGCATTTACTGATTTTTTTGAGCTAAATGACCCTGAAATTGAAAAGCACTACAAATGAATTGAAAAGGTTGAAAAAGTTGGCATGGTATCATCATTTCACCCACATAGCATGTGCTAAAAAGTTGATGAGAGGTTACGGAAAAACTGGATGCACTTCGTGTACAAAATGGACAATCTCTTTCGAAGTATCAGGGTTGCGACGAAAACTCATCTGTTACAAAGGCATTTCATTTTTTAACTTATTTCAAATCCAGAGCTTTTTTGCGGTTCAGTAGCACATTCAAGCCACGCATCAATTTTCAACCCTTTCTGACTTCATTGCTATTTTTCATGCATTTATTGTTTTGAGCTAAATGACCTGAATTGAAAAGCACTACAAAGAACTCTGAAAAGGTTGAAATTGGCATGGTATCATCATTTCACCCACATAGCATGTGCTAAAAAGTTAGAGGGTTACGGCAAAAACTGGATGCACTTGTGTACAAATGGACAATCTCTTTCGAAGTATCGTGTTCCGACGAAAACCATCTGTTACAAAGGCATTTCTTTTTTAACTATTTCAACTCCAGACTTTTTTGTGTGCTTCAGTATGCACCATTCAAGCCATTCATCCATATTTCAACCCTTTCTGACTCATTTGTATTTTTCATGCATTACTGATTTTTTTGAGCTAAATGACCCTGAAATGAAAACACTACAAATGAACTTGAAAAAGTTAAAGTTGGCAATGGTATCATATTCACCCAATAGCATGTGCTAAAAAGTTAGAGGGTTACGGCAAAAACTGGATGCATTCGTGTACAAAATGGACAATCTCTTTCGAAGTATCAGGGTTTCGGACGAAAACTCATTGTACAAAGGCATTTCATTTTTATAACTATTCAACTCCAGACTTTTGTGCTTCAGTATGCACCATTCAAAGCCACATCATCAATTTTCAACCCTTTCTGACTCATTTGCTATTTTTAGCATTTATGATTTTTTGAGCTAAATGACCTGAAATTGAAAGCACTCAAATGAACTCTGAAAAGGTTGAAAGTTGGGATGGTATCATCATTTCACCCACATAGCATGTGCAAAAAGTTGAGAGGTTACGGCAAAAACTGAGTGCACTGTGGTCAAAATGGACAATCTCTTTCGAAGTACGGGTTTCGGACGAAACTCATCTATTACAAGGCATTTATTTTTTTAACTTATTTCAACTCCAGACTTTTTGTGCATTCAGATGCACCATTCAAAGCCAGTCATCAATTTCAACCCTTCTGACTTCATTTGCTATTTTCTTGCATTTATGTTTTTTGAGACTAAATGACCCTGAAATTGAAAAGCACTACAAATGAACTCTGAAAAGGTTTAAAGTGGCATGGTATCTATTTTCACACATAGCATGTGCTTAAAAGTTGAGAGGGTTACGGCAAAAACTGGATGCACTTCGTGTACAAAATGGACAATCTCTTTCGAAGTATCAGGGTTTGGACGAAAACTCATTGTTACAAAGGCATTTCATTTTTAAACTTATTTCAACTCCAGACTTTTTGTGCGTTCAGTATGCACCATTCAAAGCCACGTCATCAATTTCAACCCTTTCTGACTTATTTGCTTTTTCATGCATTTACGATTTTTTTTTTTTAGCTAAATGACCCTGAAATTGAAAAGCATACAAAAAACTCGAAAAGGTTGAAAGTTGGCATGGTATCATCATTTCACCCACATAGCATGTGTAAAAAGTTGAGAGGGTTAGCAAAACTGGATGCAATTCGTGTACAAAATGGACAATCTCTCGAAGTATCAGGGTTTGGACGAAAACTATCTGTTTCAAAGGCATTTATTTTTTTAACTTATTTCAACTCCGATATTTTGTGCGTTCAGTATGCACATTCAAAGCCACGTCATCAATTTCAACCTTTCTGACCTCATTTGCTATTTTCATGCATTACTGATTTTTTGAGCTAAATGACCCTGAAATTGAAAAGCACTACAAATGAACTCTGAAAAGGTTGAAAAATTGGCATGGATCATCATTCACACACTAGCATGTGCAAAAAGTGAGGGTTACGGAAAAACTGGATGCACTTCTGTACAAAATGGACAATCTCTTCGAAGTATCAGGGTTTGACGAAACTCATCTGTTACAAAGGCATTTCATTTTTTTAACTTATTTCAACTCCAGACTTTTTGTGCGTTCAGTATGCACCATTCAAAGCCACGCACAATTTTCAACTCTTGACTTCATTTGCTATTTTTCATGCATTAATTATTAGCTAATGACCTGATTGAAAGACATACAAATGAACTCTGAAAAGGTTGAAATTGGCATGGTATCATCATTTCACCCACATAGCATGTGCTAAAAAAGTTAGAGGGTTACGGCAAAAACTGGATGCACTTCGTGTACAAAAGGACAATTCTTTCGAAGGATCGGTTCCGACGAAAACCATCTGGTACAAAGGCATTCATTTTTTTAAACTATTTTCAACTCCAGATTGTGCTTCAGTATGCACCATTCAAGCCCAGTCACATTTTCAACCTTTCTGACTCATTTGCTATTTTTCATGCATTTACTGATTTTTTTGAGCTAAATGACCTTGAAATTGAAACACTACAAATGAACTCGAAAAGTTTAAAGTTGGCATGGTATCATTATTTCACCCACATAGCATGTGCTAAAAAGTTAGAGGGTTACGGCAAAAACTGGATGAACTTGTGTACAAAATGGACAATCTCTTTCGAAGTATCAGGGTTCGGACGAAAACTCATGTTACAAAAGGCATTCATTTTATAACACTATTCAACTCCAGACTTTTTGGGCATTCGTAGCACCATTCAAAGCCACTCATCAATTTTCAACCCTTTCTGACTTCATTTGCTATTTTTCAGCATTTACTGATTTTTTGAGCTAAATGACTGAAATTGAAAGCACATACAAATGAACTCTGAAAAGGTTGAAAGTTGGATGGTATCATCATTCACCCACATAGCATGTGTAAAAAGTTGAGAGGTTACGGCAAAAACTGATGCACTTCGTACAAAATGGACAATCTCTTCGAAGTATCAGGGTTTCGGACGAAAACTCATGTTAAAAGGCATTATTTTTTAAACTTATTTCAACTCCAGACTTTTGTGCTTCAGTATGACCATTCAAAGCCAGTCATCAATTTTCAACCCTTTCTGACTTCATTTGCTATTTTTCATGCATTTATGGTTTTTGAGCTAAAGACCCTGAAATTGAAAAGCACACAAATGAACTCTGAAAGGTAAAGGGCATGGTTCATTTCACCCACATAGCATGTGGCTAAGTTGGAGAGGTTACGGCAAAAACTGGATGCACTTCGTGTACAAAAAGGACAATCTCTTTCGAAGTATCAGGTTTCGGACGAAACATCATCTGTTACAAAGGATTTCATTTTTTAACTTATTTCAACTCCAGACTTTTGTGCGTTCAGTATGCACCATTCAAAGCACATCATCAATTTTCAACCCTTTCTGACTTCATTTGCTATTTTTCATGCATTACTGATTTTTTTTTTAGCTAAATGACCCTGAAATTGAAAAGCACTACAAATAACTCTGAAAAGGTTGAAAGTTGGGATGGTATCATTTTCACCCACATAGCATGTGCTAAAAAGTAGAGGGTTATGGCAAAAACGGATGCACTTCGTGTACAAAATGGACAATCTCTTTCGAAGTATCAGGGTTCGGACGAAAACTCATGTTTCAAAGGCATTATTTTTTTAACTTATTTCAACTCCAGAATTTTTGGTCGTTCAATGCACCATTCAAGCCACGTCATCAATTTCAACCTTTCTGACTCTCATTTGCTATTTTTCATGCATTTACTGATTTTTTGAGCTAAATGACCCTGAAATTGAAAAGCACTACAAATGAACTCTGAAAAGGTTGAAAATTGGCATGGTATCATCATTCACCCACATAGCATGTGCTAAAAAGTGAGAGAGGGTTACGGAAAAACTGGATGCACTTCGTGTACAAAATGGACAATCTCTCGAAGTATAGGGTTTGGACGAAAACTCATCTGTACAAAGGATTTATTTTTTTAAACTTATTTCAACTCCAGACTTTGTGTGCGTTCAGTATGCACCATTCAAAGCCACGTCATCAATTTTCAACCCTTTCTGACTTCATTTGCTATTTTTATGCATTTACTGATTTTTGAGCTAAATGACCCTGAAATTGAAAAGCACTACAAATGAACTTGAAAAGGTTGAAATTGGCATGGTATCATCATTCACCCACATAGCATGTGCTAAAAGTTAGAGGGTTACGGCAAAAACTGGATGCACTTCGTGTACAAAATGGACAATCTCTTTCAAGTATCGGGTCGCACGAAAACCTCTGTTACAAAGGCATTTCATTTTTTAACTTTTCAACTCCAGACTTTTGTGCATCAGTATGCACCATTCAAACCACATCATCAATTTCAACCCTTTCTGACCATTTGCTTTTTCATGCATTTACTGATTTTTTTGAGCTAAATGACCTGAAATTGAAAGCACTACAAATGAACTCTGAAAAGGTTGAAAGTGGATGGTATCATATTCACCCACTAGCATGTGCTAAAAAGTTCAGGGTTACGGCAAAAACTGGATGCACTTCGTGTACAAAATGGACAATCTCTTTCGAAGTATCAGGGTTTCGGACAAAACTCATCTGTTACAAAGGCATTTATTTTTAAACTATCAACTCCAGCTTTTTGTGCTCAGTATGCACCATTCAAAGCCACATCATCAATTTCAACCCTTTCTGACTTCATTTGCATTTTTCATGGCATTTATGATTTTTTTAGCTAAATGACCCTGAAATTGAAAGCATACAAATGAACTCTGAAAAGGTTGAAAGTTGGCATGGTATCATCATTTCACCCACATAGATGTGCTAAAAAGTGAGAGGTTACGGCAAAAAAATGATGACTTCGTGTACAAAATGGACAATCTCTTTCGAAGTATCAGGGTTTCGGACGAAAAACTATCTGTTACAAAGGCATTTATTTTTTTAACTTATTTCAACTCCAGACTTTTGTGCTCAGTATGCACCATTCAAAGCCATCATCAATTTCAACCCTTTCTGACTTCATTTGCTATTTTTCATGCATTTATTTTTTGAGCTAAATGACCCTGAAATTGAAAAGCACTACAAATGAACTTGAAAAGGTTGAAAGTGGCATGGTTCATCATTTCACCACATAGCATGTGCTAAAAAGTTGAGAGGGTTACGGCAAAAACGGATGCACTTCGTGTACAAAATGGACAATCTCTTTCGAAGTATCAGGGTTCGGACGAAAAAACATCTGTTACAAAGGCATTTCATTTAAATTATTTCAACTCCAGACTTTTGTGCGTTCAGTATGCACCATCAAAGCCATAATAATTTCAACCCTTCTGACTCATTTGTCTATTTTCATGCATTTACTGATTTTTTTTAGCTAAATGACCCTGAAATTGAAAAGCATACAAATGAACTCTGAAAAGGTGAGAAGTTGGCATGGTATCATCATTTCACCCACATAGCATGTGCTAAAAAGTAGAGAGGTTAGGCAAAAACTGGATGCACTTCTGTACAAAATGGACAATCTCTTTCGAAGTATCAGGGGTTCGGACGAAAATCATCTGTTTCAAAGGCATTTATTTTTAAACTTATTTCAACTCCAGATTTTTGGTCGTTCAGTATGCACCATTCAAGCCACACATCAATTTTCAACCCTTTCTGACTCATTGCTATTTTCATGCATTTACTGATTTTTTGAGCTAAATGACCCTGAAATTGAAAAGCACTACAAATGAACTCTGAAAAGGTTGAAAGTTGGCATGGTATCATCATTCCCCACATGCATGTGCTAAAAAGTGAGAGGTTACGGCAAAAATGGATGCACTTCTGTACAAAATGGACAATCTCTCGAAGTATCAGGGGTTTCGACGAAAAACTCATCTGTTACAAAGGCATTTCATTTTTAACTTATTTCAACTCCAGACTTTTTGTGCGTTCAGTATGCACCATTCAAAGCCACCATCAATTTCAACCCTTCTGACTTCATTTGCTATTTTTCATGCATTTACTGATTTTTTGAGCTAAATGACCCTGAGAAAAAAAGCACTACAAATGACGAAAGGTTGAAAATTGGCAGGTATCATCATTTCACCCACAAGCATGTGCTAAAAAGTTAGAGGGTACGGCAAAAACTGGATGCACTCGTGTACAAAATGGACAATTCTTTCGAAGTATCGGTTTGACGAAAACTCATCTGTTACAAAGGCATTTCATTTTTTTAACTTTTCAACTCAGACTTGGTGCTTCAGTATGCACATTCAAACCCATTCACATTTTCAACCCTTTCTGACTTCATTGCTATTTTTCATGCATTTACTGATTTTTTGAGCTAAAGACCTTGAAATTGAAAAGCACTACAATGAAATCTGAAAAGGTTGAAAGTTGGCATGGTATCATTATTCACCCACTAGCATGTGCTAAAAAGTTAGAGGGTTACGGCAAAAATGGATGCATTCGTGTACAAAATGGACATCTCTTTCGAAAGTATCAGGGTTTCGGACGAAAACTCATCTTTACAAAGGCATTTCATTTTTAAACTTTCAACTCCAGACTTTGTGCTTCAGTATGCACCATTCAAAGCCAGTCATCAATTTCAACCCTTTCTGACTTCATTGCTATTTTCATGCATTTACTGATTTTTTTGAGCTAAATGACCCTGAAATTGAAAAGCAACTACAAATGAACTTGAAAAGGTTGAAAGTTGGCATGGTATCATCATCACCCACATAGCATGTGCTAAAAAGTTGAGAGGTTACGGCAAAAAATGGATGCACTTCGGTACAAAATGGACAATCTCTTTCGAAGTATCAGGGTTTCGGACGAAAACTCATCTGTTACAAAGGCATTTCATTTTTTAAACTTATTTCAACTCCAGACTTTTTGTGCTTCAGTATGCACCATTCAAAGCCAGTCATCAATTTCAACCCTTTCTGACTTCATTTGCTATTTTTCATGCATTTACTTTTTTGAGCTAAAGACCCGAATTGAAAAGCACTACAAATGAACTCTGAAAAGTTGAAAGTGGCATGGTTCATCATTTCACCCACATAGCAGGCTAAAAGTTGAGGGTTACGGCAAAAACTGGATGCACTTGTGTACAAATGGACAATCTCTTTCGAAGTATCAGGGGTTCGGACGAAAACACATCTGTTACAAAGGCATTTCATTTTTAAACTTATTTCAACTCCAGACTTTTGTGCGTTCAAGTATGCACCATTCAAAGCCACGTATAATTTCAACCCTTCTGACTCAATTGCTATTTTTCATGCATTTATGATTTTTGTAGCTAAATGACCCTGAATTGAAAAGCACTACAAATAAAATCTGAAAAGGTTGAAAGTTGGGATGGTATCATCATTTCACCCACACAGCATGTGCAAAAAGTTGAGAGGTTAGGCAAAAACTGATGACATTCGTGTACAAAATGGACAATCTCTTTCGAAGTATCAGGGTTCGGACGAAAACTCATCTGTTTCAAAGGCATTTATTTTTAAACTATTTCAACTCCAGATTTTTGTGTCGTTAGTATGCACCATTCAAACCCGTCACACCATTTCAACCCTCTGACTCATTTGCTATTTTTACTGCATTTACTGATTTTTTTTTGAGCTAAATGACCCTGAAATTGAAAAGCAACTACAATGAACTCTGAAAAGGTTGAAAATTGGCATGGTATCATCATTTCACCCACATAGCATGTGCTAAAAAGTTGAGAGGTTACGGCAAAAACTGGATGCACTTCGTGTACAAAATGGACATCTCTTTCGAAGTATCAGGGTTTCGACGAAACTCATCTGTTACAAAGGCATTTCATTTTTTAACTTATTTCAACTCCAGACTTTTGTGGTTCAGTATGCACAATTCAAAGCCACGCATCAATTTCAACCCTTTTGACTTCATTTGCTATTTTTCATGCATTTACTGATTTTTTGAGCTAAATGACCCTGAATTGAAAAGCACTACAAATGAACTCTGAAAAGTTGAAATTGGCATGGTATCATCATTCACCCACATAGCATGTGCTAAAAAGTTAGAGGGTTACGGCAAAAACTGGATGCACTTCGTGTACAAAATGGACAATCTCTTCGAAGTATCGGGTTCGGACGGAAAACCATCTGTTACAAAGGCATTTCATTTTTTAACTTATTTCAAACTCCAGACTTTTGTGCATCAGTATGCACATTCAAACCACGTCATCAATTTTCAACCCTTTCTGACCATTTTGCTATTTTTTAGCATTAATGATTTTTTTTGAGCTAAAGACCCTGAAATTGAAACACACCAAATGAACTCTGAAAAGTTGAAAGTTGGCATTGGTATCATCATTTCACCCACATAGCATGTGCTAAAAAGTTGAGAGGGGTTACGGCAAAAAACTGGATGCACTTCGTGTACAAAATGGACAATCTCTTTCAAGTATCAGGTTTCGGACGAAAACTTCATTGTACAAAGGCATTTCATTTTTTAACTATTCAACTCCAGACTTTTGTGCTCAGTATGCACCATTCAAAGCCAATCATCAATTTCAACCCTTTCGACTTCATTTGCTATTTTTCATGCATTTACGATTTTTTGAGCTAAATGACCTGAAATTGAAAAGCACTACAATAACTCTGAAAAGGTTGACGTTGGATGGTCTCATCATTTACCCCACATAGCATGTGCTAAAAGTTGAGAGGGTTACGGCGAAAAACTGGATATCTTCGTGACAAATGGACAATCTTTCGAAGTATCAGGTTCGGACGAAAACTCATCTGTACAAAGGGATTTCATTTTTTAAACTTATTTCAACTCCAGACTTTTTGTGTGGTTCAGTATGCACATTCCAAAGCCACGTCATCAATTTCCAACCCTTTCTGACTTCATTTGCAATTTTTCATGCATTTACTGATTTGTTTGAGCTAAATGACCCTGAAATTGAAAAGCACTACAAATGAAATCTGAAAAGGTTGAAAGTTGGCATGGTATAATCATTTCACCCACATAGCATGTGCTAAAAAGTTGAGAGGGTTACGGCAAAAACTGGATGCACTTCGTGTACAAAATGGACAATCTCTTTCGAAGTATCTGGGTTTCGGACGAAAACTCATCTGTTGCAAAGGCATTTCATTTTTTAAACTTATTTCAACTCCAGACTTTTTGTGCATTCAGTATGCACCATTCAAAGCCATGTCATTAATTTCCAACCCTTTCTGACTTCATTTGCTATTTTTCATGCATTTATTAATTTTTTTGAGCTAAATGACCCTGAAATTGAAAAGCACTACAAATGAACTCTGAAAAGGTTGAAAGTTGGCATGGTATCATCATTTCACCCACATAGCATGTGCTAAAATGTTGAGAGGGTTACGGCATAAACTGGAAGCACTTCGTGTACAAAATGGACAATCTCTTTCGAAGTATCAGGGTTTCGAACGAAAACTCATCTGTTACAAAGGCATTTCATTTTTTTTAACTTATTTCAACTCTAGACTTTTTGTTCATTCAGTTTGCACCATTCAAAGGAACTTCATAAATTTCCAACCCTTTCTGACTTCATTTACTATTTTTCATGCATTTACTGATTTTTATTGAGCTAAATGACCATGAAATTGAAAAGCACTACAAATGAACTTTTAAAAGGTTGAAAGTTGGCATGGTATCATCATTTCACCCACATAGCATGTGGTAAAAAATTGAGAGGGTTACGGCAAAAACTGGATGCACTTCGTGTACAAAATGGACAATCTCTTTCGAAGTATCAGGGTTTCACACGAAAACTCATCAGTTACGAAGGCATTTCATTTTTTTAAACTTATTTCAACTCCAGACTTTTTATGTGTTCAGTATGCACCATTTAAATCCACCTCATCAATTTCCAACCCTTTCTGACTTCATTTGCTATTTTTCATGCATTTATTGATTTTTTTTAGCTAAATGACCCAGAAATTGAAAAGCACTACAAATGAACTCTGAAAAGGTTGAAAGTTGGCATGGTATCATCATTTCACCCACATAGCATGTGCTAAAAAGTTGAGAGGGTTACGGCAAAAATTGGATGCACTTCGTGTACAAAATGGACAATCTCTTTCGAAGTATCAGGGTTTCGCACGAAAACTCATTTCTTACAAAGGCATTTCATTTTTTAAACTTATTTCAACTCCAGACTTTTTTTGCGATCAGTATGCACCATTCAAAGCCCCATCATCAATTTCCAACCCTTTCTGACTTCATTTGCTATTTTTCATGCATTTATTGATTTTTTTGGAGATAAATGACCCTGAAATTGAAAAGCACTACAAATGAACTCTGAAAAGGTTGAAAGTTGGCATGGTATCATCATTTCACCCACATAACATGTGCTAAAAAGTTGAGAGGGTTACGGCGAAAACTGGATGCACTTCGTGTACAAAATGGACAATCTCTTTCGAAGTATCAGGTTTCGGACGAAAACTCATCTGTTACAAAGGCATAAAACACAACCAGAATTTTGTGTTCAGTGTACCATTCAAAGCGCATCAATTTCAACCCTTTCTGACTTCATTTGCTATTTTTCATGCATTTACTGATTTTTTTTAGCTAAATGACCTGAAATTGAAAAGCACTACAAGAACTGAACTTGAAAAGTTGAAAGTGATTGGCATGGTATCATTTCACCCACATAGCATGTGCTAAAAAGTTGAGAGGGTTACGGCAAAAAATGGATGCACTTCGTGTACAAAATGGACAATCTCTTCGAAGTATCAGGTTTCGACGAAAACTCATTGTACAAAGGCATTTCATTTTTTTAAACTATTTCAACTCCAGACTTTTTGTGCGTTCGTATGCACCATTCAAAGCACATCATAATTTTCAACCCTTTCTGACTTCATTTGCTATTTTTCATGCATTTACTGATTTTTTTTAGCTAAATGACCCTGAAATTGAAAAGCACTAAATAACATGAAATATAAAGGTTGAAAGTTGGCATGGTATCATCATTTCACCCACATAGCATGTGCAAAAAGTTGAGGGTTACGGCAAAAATGGATGCAGTGTACAAAATGGAAATCTCTTTCGAAGTATCAGGGTTCGGACGAAAACTCATCTGTTACAAAGGCATTTCATTTTTTTAAACTTATTTCAACTCCAGACTTTTTGTGCTTCAGTATGCACCATTCAAAGCCACGTCATCAATTTCAACCCTTTCTGACTTCATTGCTATTTTTTAGCATTTATGATTTTTTTTGTAGCTAAATGCCCTGAAATTGAAAAGCCTACAAATGAACTCTGAAAAGGTTGAAAGTTGGCATGGTATCATCATTTTCACCACATAGCATGTGCTAAAAAGTTGAGAGGGTTACGGCAAAAACTGGATGCACTTCTGTACAAAATGGACAATTCTTTCGAAGTATCAGGGTTTCGGAGAAAACTCATCTGTTACAAAGGCATTCATTTTTTTTAAACTTATTTCAACTCCAGACTTTTGTGCTTCAGTATGCACCATTCAAAGCCACATCATCAATTTCAACCCTTTCGGACTTCATTTGCATTTTTCTGCATTTACTGATTTTTTTGAGCTAAATGACCCTTGAAATTGAAAAAGCACTACAAAGAACTCTGAAAAAAGGGTTGAAAGTTGGCATGGTATCATCATTTCACCCACATAACATGTGCTAAAAAGTTGAGAGGGTTACGGCGAAAACTGGATGCACTTCGTGTACAAAATGGACAATCTCTTTCGAAGTATCAGGGTTTCGGACGAAAACTCATCTGTTACAAAGGCATTTCATTTTTTAAACTTATTTCAACTCTAGAATTTTTGTGTGTTCAGTGTACACCATTCAAAGCCACGTCATCAATTTCCAACCCTTTCTGACTTCATTTGCTATTTTTCATGCATTTACTGATTTTTTTTTAGCTAAATGACCCTGAAATTGAAAAGCACTACAAATGAACTTTTAAAAGGTTGAAAGTTGGCATGGTATCATCATTTCACCCACATAGCATGTGCTAAAAAGTTGAGAGGTTACGGCAAAAACTGGATGCACTTCGTGTACAAAATGGACAATCTTTTTCGAAGTATCACGGTTTCGCACGAAAACTCATCTGTAACAAAGGCATTTCATTTTTTTAAACCTATTTCAACTCCAGACTTTTTGTGCGTTCAGTATGCACCATTCAAAGCAACATCATAAATTTTCTACCCTTTCTGACTTCATTTGCTATTTTTCATGCATTTACTGATTTTTTTGAGCTAAATGACCCTGAAATTGAAAAGCACTATAAATGAACTCCGGAAAGGTTGAAAGTTGGCATGGTATCATCATTTCACCCACATAGCATGTGCTAAAAAGTTGACAGGGTTACGGCAAAAATTGGATGCACTTCGTGTACAAAATGGACAATCTCTTTCGAAGTATCAGGGTTTCGGACGAAAACTCATCTGTTACAAAGGCATTTCATTGTTTTAAACTTATTTCAACTCCAGACTTTTTGTGCATTCAGTATGCACCATTCAAAGCCACGTCATCAATTTCCAACCCTTTCTGACTTCATTTGCTATTTTTCAAGCATTTATTGATTTTTTTTGAGCTAAATGTCCCTGAAATTGAAAAGCACTACAAATGAACTCTGAAAAGGTTGAAAGTTGGCATGGTATCATCATTTAATCGACATAGCATGTGCTAAAAAGTTGAGAGGGTTACGGCAAAAAATGGATGCACTTCGTGTACAAAATGGACAATCTCTTTCGAAGTATCAGGGTTTCGAAAGAAAACTCATCTGTTACAAAAGGCATTTCATTTTTTAAACTTATTTCAACTCCAGAACTTTTGTGCATTTAGTATGCACCATTCAAAGCCACATCATCAATTTCCAACCCTTTCGGACTTCATTTGCTATTTTTCTTGCATTTACTGATTTTTTTGAGCTAAATGACCCTGAAATTGAAAAGCACTACAAATGAACTCTGAAAAGGTTGAAAGTTGGCATGGTATCATCTTTTCACCCACATGGCATGTGCTAAAAAGTTGACAGGGTTACGACAAAAACTGGATGCACTTCATGTACAAAATGGACAATCTCTTTCGAAGTATCAGGGTTTCGGACGAAAACTCATCTGTTACAAAAGGCATTTCATTTTTTTAAACTTATTTCAACTCCAGACTGGCCAAAAAACTGGATGCACTTCGTGTACAAAATGGACAATCTCTTTCGAGTATCAGGTTATCGGAAATCAAATTCCTCTCTTTACAAGGCATTTCATTTTTATAATTATTTCAACTCCAGACATTTTTGTGTGTTCAGTAGCAACATTCAAGCCACGTCATCAATTTCAACCCTTTCTGACTTCATTTGCTATTTTTCATGATTTAATGATTTTTTTGAGCTAAATGACCTGAAATTGAAAAGCACTACAAAGAACTTTGAAAAGTTGAAGTGCATGGTATCATCATTCACCCACTAGCATGTGCTAAAGTTGAAGAGGTTAGGCAAAAACTGGATGCACTTCGTGTACAAAATGGACAATCTTCTTTGAAGTATCAGTTTCGGACAAAACTCATTGTTACAAAGGCATTTCATTTTTATAACTTATTCAACTCCAGACTTTTTGTGCGTTCAGTATGCACCATTCAAAGCCACTCATCAATTTTCAACCCTTTCTGACTTCATTTGCTATTTTCAGCATTTACTTTTTTTGAGCTAAATGACCCTGAAATTGAACCAATACAATGAACTCTGAAAAGGTTGAAAGTTGGCATGGTATCATCATTTCACCCACTAGCATGTGCTAAAAGTTGAGAGGGTTACGCAAAAACTGGATGCCATTCGTGTACAAAATGGACAATCTCTTTCGAAGTATCAGGGTTGGACGAAAACTCATCTTTACAAAGGCATTTCATTTTTATAACTTATTTCAACTCCGATTTTTGTTTCAGTTGCACCATTCAAAGCCACGTCATCAATTTCAAACCTTCTACTAAATGACCCTGAAATTGAAAAGCACTATAAATGAACTCTGAAAAGGTTGAAACTTGGCATGGTATCATTATTTAATCGACATAGCATGTGCTAAAAAGTTGAGAGAGCTATGGCAAAAACTGGATGCACTTCGTGTACAAAATGGACAATCTCTTTCGAAGTATCAGGGTTTCGGACGAAAACTCATCTGTTACAAAAGGCATTTCATTTTTTAAACTTATTTCAAGTCCAGACGTTTTGTGCATTCAGTATGCACCATTCAAAGCCACATCATCAATTTCCAACCCTTTCTGACTTCATTTGCTATTTTTCATGCATTTAGTGATTTTTTTTAGCTAAATGACCCTGAAATTCATAAGCACTACAAATGAACTCTAAAAAGGTTGAAAGTTGGCATGGTATCATCATTTCACCCACATAGCATGTGCTAAAAAGTTGAGAGGGTTACGGCAAAAATTGGATGCACTTCGTGTACAAAATGGACATTCTCTTTCGAAGTATCAGGGTTTCGGACGAAAACTCATCTGTTACAAAGGTATTTCATTTTTTTAAACTTATTTCAACTCTAGACTTTTTATGTGTTCAGTATGCACCATTCAAAGCCACATCATAAATTTTCAACCCTTTCTGACTTCATTTGCTATTTTTCATGCATTTACTGATTTTTTTGAGCTAAATGACCCTGAAATTGAAAAGCACTACAAATGAACTCTGAAAAGGTCGAAAGTTGGCATGGTATCATTATTTCACCCACATAGCATGTGCTAAAAAGTTGAGAGGGTTACGGCAAAAACTGGATGCATTTCATGTACAAAATGGACAATCTCTTTCGAAGTATGAGGGTTTCGGACGAAAACTCATCTGTTACAAAGGCATTTCATTTTTTAAAACTTATTTCAACTCCAAACTTTTTGTGTGTTTAGTATGCACCATTCAAAGTCACGTCATCAATTTCTAACCCTTTCTGACTTCATTTGCTATTTTTCATGCATTTACTGATTTTTTTGAGCTAAATGTCCCTGAAATTGAAAAGCACTGCAAATGAACTCTGAAACTGTTGAAAGTTGGCATGGTATCATCATTTCACCAACATAGCATGTGCTAAAAATTTGAGAGGGTTACGGCAAAAACTAGATGCACTTCGCGTACAAAATGGACAATCTCTTTCGAAGTATCAGGGTTTCGGACGAAAACTCATCTGTTACAAAGGCATTTCATTTTTTAAAATATTTTCAACTACAGATTTTTTGTGTGTTCAGTATACACCATTCAAAGCCACATCATCAATTTCCAGCCCTTTCTGACTTCATTTGCTATTTTTCATGCATTTACTGATTTTTTTAGCTAAATGACCCTGAAATTGAAAAGCACTACAAATGAAATTTTAAAAGGTTGAAATTTGGCATGGTATCATCATTTCACCCACATAGCATGTGCTAAAAAGTTGAGAGAGTTACGACAAAAATTGGATGCACTTCGTGTACAAAATGGACAATCTCTTTCGAAGTATGAGGGTTTCGGACGAAAACTCATCTGTTACAAAGGCATTTCATTTTTTTAAAATTATTTCAACTCCAGACTTTTTGTGCATTCAGTACGCACCATTCAAAGCAACTTCATAAATTTCCAACCCTTTCTGACTTCACTTGCTATTTTTCATGCATTTACTGATTTTTTTTTGAGCTAAATTACCCTAAAATTGAAAAGCACTACAAATGAACTCTGAAAAGGTTGAAAGTTGGCATGGTATCATCATTTCACCCACACAGCATGTGCTAAAAAGTTGATAGGGTTACGGCAGAAACTGGAAGCACTTCGTGTACAAAATAGGCAATCTCTTTCGAAGTATCAGGGTTTCGGACGAAAACTCATTTGTTACAAAGGCATTTCATTTTTTAAACTTATTTCAACTCTAGACTTTTTGTGCATTTAGTTTGCAGCATTCAAAGCAACTTCATCAATTTCCAACCCTTTCTGACTTCATTTGCTATTTTTCATGCATTTACTGATTTTTATTGAGCTAAATGACCCTGAAATTGAAAAGCACTACAAATGAACTCTGAAAAGGTTGAAAGTTGGCATGGTATCATCATTTCACCCACATAGCATGTGCTAAAAAGTTAAGAGGGTTATGGCAAAAACTGGATGCTCTTCGTGTACAAAATGGACAATCTCTTCGAAGTATCAGGGTTTCGGACGAAAACTCATCTTTTACAAAGGCATTTCATTTTTTTAAACTTATTTCAACTCCAGACTGTTTGTGCGTTCAGTATGCACCATTCAAAGCCACATCGTAAACTTTCAACAATTTCTGAGTTCATTTGCTATTTTTCGTGCATTTACTGATTTTTTTAGCTAAATTACCCTGAAATTGAAAAGCACTACAAATGAATTTTGAAAAGGTTGAAAGTTGGCATGGTATCATCATCTCACCCACTTGGCATGTTCTAAAAAGTTGAGAGGGTTACGGCAAAAACTGGATGCACTTCGTGTACAAAATGGACAATCTCTTTCGAAGTATCAGGGTTTCGGACGAAAACTCATCTATTACAAAGGCAATTCATTTTTTAAAACTTATTTCAACTCCAGACTTTTTTTGCATTTAGTACGCAACATTCAATGCCACATCATCAATTTCCAACCCTTTCTGACTTCATTTGCTATTTTTCAGGGATTTACTGATTTTTTGAGCTAAATGACTCTGAAATTGAAAAGCACTACAAATGAACTTTTAAAAGGTTGAAAGTTGGCATGGTATCATCATTTCACCCACATAGCATGTGCTAAAAAGTTGAGAGGGTTACGGCAAAAACTGGATGACTTCGTCTACAAAATGGACAATTTCTTTCGAAGTATCAAGGTTTCGCACGAAAACTCATCTGTTACAAAGGCATTTCATTTTTTAAAACTTATTTCAACTCCAGACTTTTTGTGCGTTCAGTATGCACCATTCAAAGCAACATCACAAATTTTCAACCCATTCTGACTACATTTGCTATTTTTCATGCATTTACTGATTTTTTTTGAGCTAAATGACCCTGAAATTGAAAAGCACTACAAATGAACTCTGAAAAGGTTGAAAGTTGGCATGGTATCATCATTTCACCCACATAGCATGTGCTAAAAAGTTGAGAGGGTTACGGCAAAAACTGGATGCACTTCGTGTACAAAATGGACAATCTCTTTCGAAGTATCAGGGTTTCAGTAGAAAACTCATCTGTTACAAAGGCATTTCATTTTTTTAAACTTATTTCAACTCCAGACTTTTTGTGCATTCAGTATGCACCATTCAAAGCCACGTCATCAATTTCCAACCCTTTCTGACTTCATTTGCTAATTTTCATGCATTTAATGATATATTTTTTTAGCTAAATGACCCTGAAATTGAAAAGCACTACAAATGAACTCTAAAAAGGTTGAAAGTTGGCATGGTATCATCATTTAATCGACATAGCATGTGCTAAAAATTTGAGTGGGTTACGGCAAAAACTGGATGTACTTCGTGTACAAAATGGACAATCTCTTTCGAAGTATCAGGGTTACGGACAAAAACTAATCTATTACAAAAGGCATTTCATTTTTTAAACTTATTTCTACTCCAGACTTTTTGTGCGTTCAGTATGCACCATTCAAAGCCACATCATCAATTTCCAACCCTTTCTGGCTTCATTTGCTATTTTTCATTTATTTACTGATTTTTTGAGCTAAATGACCCTGAAATTGAAAAGCACTACAAATGAACTCTGAAAAGGTTAAAAGTTGGCATGGTATCATCATTTCACCCACATAGCATGTGCTAAAAAGTTGAGAGGGTTACTGCAAAAAATGGATGCACTTCATGTACAAAATGGACAATCTCTTTCGAAGTATAAGGGTTCCAAACGAAAACTCATCTGTTACAAAGGCATTTCATTTTTTAAACTTATTTCAACTCAAGAATTTTTGTGCATTCAGTATGTACCATTCAAAGCCACGTCATCAATTTCCAACCCCTTCTGACTTCATTTGCTATTTTTCATGCATTCATTAATTTTTTTTGAGCTAAATGACCCTGAAATTGAAAACCACTACAAATGAACTCTGAAAAGGTTGAAAGTTGGCATGGTATCATGATTTCACCCGCATAGCATGTGCTAAAAAGTTGAGAGGGTTACGGCAAAAACTGGGTGCACTTCGTGTACAAAATGGACAATCTCTTTCGAAGTATCAGGGTTTCGTAAGAAAACTCATTTGTTACAAAGGCATTTCATTTTTTAAAACTTATTTCACCTCCAGACTTTTTATGTGTTCAGTATTCACCATTCAATGCCAGTTCATCAATTTCCAACCCTTTCTGACTTCATTTGCTATTTTTCATGCATTTACTGATTTTTTTAGCTAAATGACCCTGAAATTGAAAAGCACTACAAATGAACTTTTAAAAGGTTGAAAGTTGGCATGGTATCATCATTTCACCCACATAGCATGTGCTAAAAAGTTGAGAGAGTTATGGCAAAAACTGGATGCACTTCGTGTACAAAATGGACAATCTCTTTCGAAGTATCAGGGTTTCGGACGAAAACTCATCTGTTACAAAGGCATTTCATTTTTTTAAACTTATTTCAACTCCAGACTTTTTGTGCGTTCAGTATGCACCATTCAAAGCCACATCATCAATTTCCAACCCTTTCTGACTTCATTTGCTATTTTTCATGCATTTAGTGATTTTTTTAGCTAAATGACCCTGAAATTCAAAAGCACTACAAATGAACTCTAAAAAGGTTGAAAGTTGGCATGGTATCATCATTTCACCCACATAGCATGTGCTAAAATGTTGAGAGGGTTACGGCAAAAACTGGATGCACTTCGTGTACAAATTGGACAATCTCTTTCGAAGTATAAAGGGTTTCGGACGAAAACTCATCTGTTACAAAGACATTTCATTTTTTAAAACTTATTTCAACTCCAGAATTTTTGTGCGTTTAGTATGCACCATTCAAAGCCACGTCATCAATTTCCAACCCTTTCTGACTTCATTTGCTATTTTTCATGCATTTATTGATTATTTTTTTGAGTTAAATGACCCTGAAATTAAAAAGCACTACAAATGAACTCTGAAAAGGTTGAAAGTTGGCATGGTATCATCATTTCACCCACATTGCATGTGCTAAAAAGTTGAGAGGGTTACGGCAAAAACTGGATGCACTTCGTGTACAAAATGGACAATCTCTTTCGAAGTATCAGGGTTTCGCACGAAAACTCATCTGTTACAAAGGCATTTCATTTTTTAAAACTTATTTCAACTCCAGACTTTTTGTGTGTTCAGTATACACCATTCAAAGCCACGTCATCAATTTCCAACCCTTTCTACCTTCATTTGCTATTTTTCATGCATTTACTGATTTTTTAGCTAAATGACTCTGAAATTGAAAAGCACTACAAATGAACTTTTAAAAGGTTGAAAGTTGCATGGTATCATCATTTCACCCACATAGCATGTGCTAAAAAGTTGAGATTGTTACGGCAAAAACTGGATGCACTTCGTGTACAAAATGGACAATCTCTTTCGAAGTATGAGGGTTTCGCACGAAAACTCATATGTTACAAAGGCATTTCATTTTTTTAAACTTATTTCAACTCCAGACTTTTTGTGCGTTCAGTATGCACCATTCAAAGCAACATCATAAATTTTCAACCCTTTCTGACTTCATTTGATATTTTTCATGCATTTACTGATTTTTTGAGCTAAATGACCCTGAAATTGAAAAGCACTAGAAATGAACTCTGAAAAGGTTGAAAGTTGGCATGGTATAATCATTTCACCCACAAAGCATGTGCTAAAAAAGTTGAGAGGGTTACGGCAAAAACTAGATGCACTTCATGTACAAAATGGACAATCTCTTTCGAAGTATCAGGGTTTCGGACGAAAACTCATCTGTTACAAAGGCATTTCATTTTTTAAAACTTATTTCAACTCCAGACTTTTTGTGCGTTCAGTACGCACCATTCAAAGCCACATCATAAATTTTCAGCCCTTTCTGACTTCATTTGCTATTTTTCATGCATTTACTGATTTTTTTGAGTTAAATGACCCTAAAATTGAAAAGCACTACAAATGAACTCTGAAAAGGTTGAAAGTTGGCATGGTATCATCATTTAATCCACATAGCATGTGCTAAAAAGTTGAGAGGATTACCGTAAAAATTGGATGCACTTCGTGTACAAAATGGACAATCTCTTTCGAAGTATCAAGGTTTCGGACGAAAACTCATGTGTTTGAAAAGGCATTTCATTTTTTAAACTTATTTCAACTCCAGACTTTTTGTGCATTCTGTATGCACCATTCAAAGCCACGTCATCAATTTCCAACCCTTTCTGACTTCATTTGCTGTTTTTTATGCATTTACTGATTTTTTTGAGCTAAATGACCCTGAAATTGAAAAGCACTACAAATGAACTCTGAAAAGGTTGAAAGTTGGCATGGTATCATCATTTAACCCACATAGTATGTGTTAAAAAGTTGAGAGGGTTACGGCTGGATGCACTTCGTGTACAAAATGGACAATCTCTTTGGAAGTATCAGGGTTTCGGACGAGAACTCATCTATTACAAAGGCATTTCATTTTTTAAAACTTATTTCAACTCCAGAATTTTTGTGTGTTTAGTATGCACCATTCAATGCGACGTCATCAATTTCCAACACTTTCTGACTTCATTTGCTATTTTTCATGCATTTATTGATTATTTTTTTGAGCTAAATGACCCTGAAATTGAAAAGCACTACAAATGAACTCTGAAAAGGTTGAAAGTTGGCATGGTATCATCATTTCACCCACATAGCATGTGCTAAAAAGTTGAGAGGGTTACGGCAAAAACTGGATGCACTTCGTGTACAAAATGGACAATCTCTTTCGAAGTATCACGGTTTCGCACGAAAACTCATCTGTTACAAAAGGCATTTCATTTTTTAAACTTATTTCAACTCCAGAACTTTTGTGCATTTAGTATGCAACATTCAAAGCCACATCATCAATTTCCAACCCTTTCTGACTTCATTTGCTATTTTTCTTGCATTTACTGATTTTTTTGAGCTAAATGACCCTGAAATTGAAAAGCACTACAAATGAACTCTGAAAAGGTTGAAAGTTGGCATGGTATCATCTTTTCACCCACATGGCATGTGCTGAAAAGTTGACAGGGTTACGACAAAAACTGGATGCACTTCATGTACAAAATGGACAATCTCTTTCGAAGTATCAGGGTTTCGGACGAAAACTCATCTGTTACAAAAGGCATTTCATTTTTTTAAACTTATTTCAACTCCAGACTTTTTGTGTGTTCAGTATACACCATTCAAAGCCATGTCATAGATTTCCAACCCTTTCTGACTTCATTTGCTATTTTTCATGCATTTATTAATTTTTTTAGCTAAATGACCCTGAAATTGAAAAGCACTACAAAATGAACTTTGAAAAGATTGAAAGTTGGCATGGTATCATCATTTCACCCACATAGCATGTGCTAAAAAGTTGAGAGGGTTACGGCAAAAATTGGATGCACTTCGTGTACAAAATGGACAATCTCTTTCGAAGTATCAGGGTTTCGGACGAAAACTCATCTGTTACAAAGGTATTCATTTTTTAAAATTATTTCAACCAGACTTTTTTGTGTTCAGTATGCACCATTCAAACCACATCATAAATTTTCAACCCTTTCTGACTTCATTTGCTATTTTTCATGCATTTACTGATTTTTTTGAGCTAAATGACCCTGAAATTGAAAAGCACTACAAATGAACTCTGAAAAGGTCGAAAGTTGGCATGGTATCATTATTTCACCCACATAGCATGTGCTAAAAAGTTGAGAGGGTTATGGCAAAAACTGGATGCATTTCATGTACAAAATTGACAATCTCTTTCGAAGTATCAGGGTTTCGGACGAAAACTCATCTGTTACAAAGGCATTTCATTTTTTTAAACTTATTTCAACTCCAGACTTTTTGTGTGTTTAGTATGCACCATTCAAAGTCACGTCATCAATTTCTAACCCTTTCTGACTTCATTTGCTATTTTTCATGCATTTTCTGATTTTTTTGAGGTAAATGTCCCTGAAATTGAAAAGCACTACAAATGAACTCTGAAACTGTTGAAAGTTGGCATGGTATCATCATTTCACCAACATAGCATGTGCTAAAAATTTGAGAGGGTTACGGCAAAAACTAGATGCAGTTCCTGTACAAAATGGACAATCTCTTTCGAAGTATCAGGGTTTCGGACGAAAACTCATTTGTTACAAAGGCATTTCATTTTTAAAACTTTTTTCAACTACAGATTTTTTGTGTGTTCAGTATACACCATTCAAAGCCACATCATCAATTTCCAACCCTTTCTGACTTCATTTGCTATTTTTCATGCATTTACTGATTTATTTAGCTAAATGACCCTGAAATTGAAAAGCACTACAAATGAACTTTTAAAAGGTTGAAAGTTGGCATGGTATCATCATTTCACCCACATAGCATGTGCTAAAAAGTTGAGAGAGTTACGGCAAAAATTGGATGCACTTCGTGTACAAAATGGACAATCTATTTCAAAGTATGAGGGTTTCGGACGAAAACTCATCTGTTACAAAGGCATTTCATTTTTTTAAAATTATTTCAACTCCAGACTTTTTGTGCATTCAATACGCGCCATTCAAAGCAACTTCATAAATTTCCAACCCTTTCTGACTTCATTTGCTATTTTTCATGCATTTACTGATTTTTTTTTGAGCTAAATTACCCTAAAATTGAAAAGCACTACAAATGAACTCTGAAAAGGTTGAAAGTTGGCATGGTATCATCATTTCACCCACACAGCATGTGCTAAAAAGTTGATAGGGTTACGGCAGAAACTGGAAGCACTTCGTGTACAAAATGGGCAATCTCTTTCGAAGTATCAGGGTTTCGGACGAAAACTCATTTGTTACAAAGGCATTTCATTTTTTAAACTTATTTCAACTCTAGACTTTTTGTGCATTTAGTTTGCACCATTCAAAGCAACTTCATCAATTTCCAACCCTTTCTGACTTCATTTGCTATTTTTCATGCATTTACTGATTTTTATTGAGCTAAATGACCCTGAAATTGAAAAGCACTACAAATGAACTCTGAAAAGGTTGAAAGTTGGCATGGTATCATCATTTCACCCACATAGCATGTGCTAAAAAGTTAAGAGTGTTATGGCAAAAACTGGATGCACTTCGTGTACAAAATGGACAATCTCTTCGAAGTATCAGGGTTTCGGACGAAAACTCATCTTTTACAAAGGCATTTCATTTTTTTAAACTTATTTCAACTCCAGACTTTTTGTGCGTTCAGTATGCACCATTCAAAGCCACATCGTAAACTTTCAACAATTTCTGAGTTCATTTGCTATTTTTCGTGCATTTACTGATTTTTTTAGCTAAATTACCCTGAAATTGAAAAGCACTACAAATGAACTTTGAAAAGGTTGAAAGTTGGCATGGTATCATCATCTCACCCACTTGGCATGTTCTAAAAAGTTGAGAGGGTTACGGCAAAAACTGGATGCACTTCGTGTACAAAATGGACAATCTCTTTCGAAGTATCAGGGTTTCGGACGAAAACTCATCTATTACAAAGGCAATTCATTTTTTTAAACTTATTTCAACTACAGACTTTTTTTGCATTTAGTACGCACCATTCAATGCCACATCATCAATTTCCAACCCTTTCTGACTTCATTTGCTATTTTTCAGGAATTTACTGATTTTTTGAGCTAAATGACTCTGAAATTGAAAAGCACTACAAATGAACTTTTAAAAGGTTGAAAGTTGGCATGGTATCATCATTTCACCCACATAGCATGTGCTAAAAAGTTGAGAGGGTTACGGCAAAAACTGGATGACTTCGTCTACAAAATGGACAATTTCTTTCGAAGTATCAAGGTTTCGCACGAAAACTCATCTGTTACAAAGGCATTTCATTTTTTTAAACTTATTTCAACTCCAGACTTTTTGTGCGTTCAGTATGCACCATTCAAAGCCACATCATCAATTTCCAACCCTTTCTGGCTTCATTTGCTAATTTTCATGCATTTATTGATATATTTTTTTAGCTAAATGACCCTGAAATTGAAAAGCACTACAAATGAACTCTAAAAAGGTTGAAAGTTGGCATGGTATCATCATTTAATCGACATAGCATGTGCTAAAAACTTGAGTGGCTTACGGCAAAAACTGGATGTACTTCGTGTACAAAATGGACAATCTCTTTCGAAGTATCAGGGTTACGGACAAAAACTAATCTGTTACAAAAGGCATTTCATTTTTTAAACTTATTTCAACTCCAGACTTTTTGTGCGTTCAGTATGCACCATTCAAAGCAACATCATCAATTTCCAACCCTTTCTGGCTTCATTTGCTATTTTTCATTTATTTACTGATTTTTTGAGCTAAATGACCCTGAAATTGAAAAGCACTACAAATGAACTCTGAAAAGGTTAAAAGTTGGCATGGTATCATCATTTCACCCACATAGCATGTGCTAAAAAGTTGAGAGGGTTACTGCAAAAAATGGATGCACTTCATGTACAAAATGGACAATCTCTTTCGAAGTATAAGGGTTCCAAACGAAAACTCATCTGTTACAAAGGCATTTCATTTTTTAAACTTATTTCAACTCAAGAATTTTTGTGCATTCAGTATGTACCATTCAAAGCAACGTCATCAATTTCCAACCCCTTCTGACTTCATTTGCTATTTTTCATGCATTCATTAATTTTTTTTGAGCTAAATGACTCTGAAATTGAAAACCACTACAAATGAACTCTGAAAAGGTTGAAAGTTGGCATGGTATCATGATTTCACCCGCATAGCATGTGCTAAAAAGTTGAGAGGGTTACGGCAAAAACTGGATGCACTTCGTGTACAAAATGGACAATCTCTTTCGAAGTATCAGGGTTTCGGACGAAAACTCATCTGTTACAAAGGCATTTCATTTTTTTAAACTTATTTCAACTCCAGACTTTTTGTGCGTTCAGTATGCACCATTCAAAGCCACATCATAAATTTTAAACCCTTTCTGACTTCATTTGCTATTTTTCATGCATTTACTGATTATTTTGAGCTAAATGACCCTAAAATTGAAAAGCGCTACAAATGAACTCTGAAAAGGTTGAAAGTTGGCATGGTATCATCATTTCACCCACATAGCATGTGCTAAAATGTTGAGAGGGTTACGGCAAAAACTGGATGCACTTCGTGTACAAAATGGACAATCTCTTTCGAAGTATAAAGGGTTTCGGACGAAAACTCATCTGTTACAAAGACATTTCATTTTTTTAAACTTATTTCAACTCCAGAATTTTTGTGCGTTTAGTATGCACCATTCAAAGCCACGTCATCAATTTCCAACCCTTTGTGACTTCATTTGCTATTTTTCATGCATTTATTTATTATTTTTTTGAGTTAAATGACCCTGAAATTGAAAAGCACTACAAATGAACTCTGAAAAGGTTGAAAGTTGGCATGGTATCATCATTTCACCCACATAGCATGTGCTAAAAAGTTGAGAGGGTTATGGCAAAAACTGGATGCACTTCGTGTACAAAATGGACAATCTCTTTCGAAGTATCAGGGTTTCGCACGAAAAGTCATCTGTTACAAAGGCATTTCATTTTTTAAAACTTATTTCAACTCCAGACTTTTTGTGTGTTCAGTATACACCATTCAAAGCCACATCATCAATTTCCAACCCTTTCTACCTTCATTTGCTATTTTTCATGCATTTACTGATTTTTTTAGCTAAATGACTCTGAAATTGAAAAGCACTACAAATGAACTTTTAAAAGGTTGAAAGTTGCATGGTATCATCATTTCACCCACATAGCATGTGCTAAAAAGTTGAGATTGTTACGGCAAAAACTGGATGCACTTCGTGTACAAAATGGACAATCTCTTTCGAAGTATGAGGGTTTCGCACGAAAACTCATATGTTACAAAGGCATTTCATTTTTTTAAACTTATTTCAACTCCAGACTTTTTGTGCGTTCAGTATGCACCATTCAAAGCAACATCATAAATTTTCAACCCTTTCTGACTTCATTTGATATTTTTCATGCATTTACTGATTTTTTGAGCTAAATGACCCTGAAATTGAAAAGCACTACAAATGAACTCTGAAAAGGTTGATAGTTGGCATGGTATCATCATTTCACCCACAAAGCATGTGCTAAAAAGTTGAGAGGGTTACGGCAAAAACTGGATGCACTTCATGTACAAAATGGACAATCTCTTTCGAAGTATCAGGGTTTCGGACGAAAACTCATCTGTTACAAAGGCATTTCAGTTTTTAAAACTTATTTCAACTCCAGACTTTTTGTGCGTTCAGTACGCACCATTCAAAGCAACATCATAAATTTTCAGCCCTTTCTGACTTCATTTGCTATTTTTCATGCATTTACTGATTTTTTTGAGCTAAATGACCCTAAAATTGAAAAGCACTACAAATGAACTTCTGAAAAGGTTGAAAGTTGGCATGGTATCATCTTCACCCACATAGCATGTGCTAAAAGTTGAGAGGGTTACCAAAAACTGGATGCACTTCGTGTACAAAATGGACAATCTCTTTCGAAGTATACAGGTTTCGGACGAAAACTCATTGTTCAAAGGCATTTCATTTTTAAACTATTTCAACTCCAGACTTTTGTGCGTTCAGTATGCACCATTCAAAGCCACTCATCAATTCAACCTTTCTGACTTCATTTGCTATTTTTCATGCATTTACTGATTTTTTTGAGCTAAATGACCCTGAAATTGAAAAGCACTACAAATGAACTCTGAAAAGGTTGAAATTGGCATGGTATCATCATTTACCCACATAGCATGTGTAAAAAGTTGAGAGGGTTACGGCAAAAACTGGATGCACTTCGTGTACAAAATGGACAATCTCTTTCGAAGTATCAGGGTTTCGGACGAAAACTCATCTGTTACAAAGGCATTTCATTTTTTTAACTTATTTCAACTCCAGACTTTTTGTGCTTGTATGCACCATTCAAAGCCACGTCATCAATTTCAACCCTTTCTGACTTCATTTGCTATTTTCATGCATTTACTGATTTTTTTGAGCTAAATGACCCTGAAATTGAAAAGCACTACAAATGAACTCTGAAAAGGTTGAAAGTTGGCATGGTATCATCATTTCACCCACATAGCATGTGCTAAAAAGTTTGAGGGTTACGGCAAAAACTGGATGCACTTCGTGTACAAAATGGACAATCTCTTTCGAAGTATCAGGGTTTGGACGAAAACTCATCTGTTACAAAGGCATTTCATTTTTTAAACTTATTTCAACTCCAGACTTTTGTGCTTAGTATGCACCATTCAAAGCCACATCATCAATTTCAACCCTTTCTGACTTCATTTGCTATTTTCATGCATTTACTGATTTTTTTGAGCTAAATGACCCTGAAATTGAAAAGCACTACAAATGAACTCTGAAAAGGTTGAAAGTTGGCATGGTATCATCATTTCACCCAACATAGCATGTGCTAAAAAGTTGAGAGGGTTACGAGCAAAAACTGGATGCACTTCGTGTACAAAATGGACAATCTCTTTCGAAGTATCAGGGTTGCGACGAAAACTCATCTGTTACAAAGGCATTTCATTTTTTTTATACTTATTTCAACTCCTAGACTTTTGTGCTGTTCATGTATGGCTACCATTTCAAATCTTCTACAAATGAACTACTGAAAAGGTTGAAAGTTCCATGGTTCATCATTTCACCCACATAGCATGTGCTAAAAAGTTGAGAGGGTTACGGCAAAAACTGGATGCACTTCGTGTACAAAATGGACAATCTCTTTCGAAGTATCAGGGTTTCGACGAAAACTCATCTGTTACAAAGGCATTTCATTTTTTTAAACTTATTTCAACTCCAGACTTTTTGTGCTTCAGTATGCACACATTCAAGCCACTCATCAATTCAACCCTTTCTGACTTCATTTGCTATTTTTCATGCATTTACTGATTTTTTTGAGCTAAATGACCTGAAATTGAAAAGCACTACAAATGAACTCTGAAAAGGTTGAAAGTTGGCATGGTATCATCATTTCACCCACTAGCATGTGCTAAAAAGTTGAGAGGGTTACGGCAAAAACTGGATGCACTTCGTGTACAAAATGGACAATCTCTTTCGAAGTATCAGGGTTTCGGACGAAAACTCATCTGTTACAAAGGCATTTCATTTTTTAAACTTATTTCAACTCCAGACTTTTGTGCGCTTCAGTATGCACCATTCAAAGCACAGTCATCAATTTCAACCCTTTCTGACTTCATTTGCTATTTTCATGCATTTACTGATTTTTTAGCTAAATGACCCTGAAATTGAAAAGCACTACAAATGAACTCTGAAAAGGTTGAAAGTTGCATGGTATCATCATTTACCCACATAGCATGTGCTAAAAAGTTGAGAGGGTTACGGCAAAAACTGGATGCACTTCGTGTACAAAATGGACAATCTCTTTGAAGTATCAGGGTTCGACGAAAACTCATCGTTACAAAGGCATTTCATTTTTTAAACTTATTTCAACTCCAGACTTTTTGCTTCAGTAGCACCATTCAAAGCCACTATCAATTTCAACCCTTTCTGACTTCATTTGCTATTTTTCATGCATTTACTGATTTTTTGAGCTAAATGACCCTG
The DNA here is from genome assembly GCA_011799875.1 of Thinopyrum elongatum. NCBI lineage: Eukaryota > Viridiplantae > Streptophyta > Magnoliopsida > Poales > Poaceae > Thinopyrum > Thinopyrum elongatum. The sequence continues at coordinate 475,176,471 of CM022299.1, read as the reverse complement.
AAATTGAAAAGCACTACAAATGAACTCTGAAAAGGTTGAAAGTTGCATGGTATCATCATTTCACCCACATAGCATGTGCTAAAAGTTGAGAGGGTTACGGCAAAAATGGATGCACTTCGTGTACAAAATGGACAATCTCTTTCGAAGTATCAGGGTTTCGGAAAAACTCATCTGTTACAAAGGCATTTCATTTTTTAAACTTATTTCAACTCCAGACTTTGTGCTTCAGTATGCACCATTCAAAGCCACTCATCAATTTCTCACCCTTTCGACTTCATTGCTATTTTCATGCATTTACTGATTTTTTTTGAGCTAAATGACCCTGAAATTGAAAAGCACTACAAATGAACTCTGAAAAGGTTGAAAGTTGGCATGGTATCATCATTTCACCACATAGCATGTGCTAAAAGTTGAGAGGGTTAGCAAAAACTGGATGCACTTCGTGTACAAAAGGACAATCTCTTTCGAAGTATCAGGGTTTCGGACGAAAACTCATCTGTTCAAAGGCATTTCATTTTTAAACTTATTTCAACTCCAGACTTTTTGGTGCATTCAGTATGCACCATTCAAAGCCACGTCATCAATTTCAACCCTTTCTGACTTCATTTGCTATTTTCATGCATTTACTGATTTTTTTGAGCTAAATGACCCTGAAATTGAAAAGCACTACAAATGAACTCTGAAAAGGTTGAAAGTTGGCATGGTATCATCATTTCACCCACAGCAGTGCTAAAAAGTTGAGAGGGTTACGGCAAAAACTGGATCCTTCGTACAAAATGGACAATCTCTTTCGAAGTATCAGGGTTTCGGACAAACTCATCTGTTACAAAGGCATTTCATTTTTTAAACTTATTTCAACTCCAGACTTTTTGTGGTTCAGTATGCACCATTCAAAGCCACATCATCAATTTCAACCCTTTCGACTTCATTTGCTATTTTTCATGCATTTACTGATTTTTTAGCTAAATGACCCTGAAATTGAAAAGCACTACAAATGAACTCTGAAAAGGTTGAAAGTTGGCATGGTATCATCATTTCACCACATAGCATGTGCTAAAAAGTTGAGAGGGTTACGGCAAAAACTGGATGCACTTCGTGTACAAAATGGACAATCTCTTTCGAAGTATCAGGGTTTGGACGAAAACTCATCTGTTACAAAGGCATTTCATTTTTAAACTTATTTCAACTCCAGACTTTTTGTGGCTTCAGTATGCACCATTCAAAGCCACTCATCAATTTCAACCCTTTCTGACTTCATTTGCTATTTTCATGCATTTACTGATTTTTTGAGCTAAATGACCCAGAAATTGAAAAGCACTACAAATGAACTCTGAAAAGTTGAAAGTTGGCATGGTATCATCATTTCACCACATAGCATGTGCTAAAAAGTTGAGAGGGTTACGGCAAAAATGGATGCACTTCGGTACAAAATGGACAATCTCTTTCGAAGTATCAGGGTTTCGGACGAAAACTCATCTGTTACAAAGGCATTTCATTTTTTAAACTTATTTCAACTCCAGACTTTTTGCTTCAGTATGCACCATTCAAACCACATCATCATTTTCAACCTTTCTGACTTCATTTGCTATTTTTCATGCATTTACTGATTTTTTTGAGCTAAATGACCCTGAAATTGAAAAGCACTCAAATGAACTCTGAAAAGGTTGAAAGTTGGCATGGTATCATCATTTCACCCACATAGCATGTGCTAAAAAGTTGAGAGGGTTACGGCAAAAACTGGATGCACTTCTGTACAAAATGGACAATCTCTTCGAAGTATCAGGGTTTCGGACGAAAACTCATCTGTTAACAAAGGCATTTCATTTTTTAATCTTATTTCAACTCCAGACTTTTTGTGGTTCAGTATGCACCATTCAAAGCCACATCATAATTTCAACCCTTTCTGACTTCTTTGCTATTTTTCATGCATTACTGATTTTTTGAGCTAAATGACCCTGAAATTGAAAAGCACTACAATGAACTCTGAAAAGGTTGAAAGTTGGCATGGTATCATCATTTCACCACATAGCATGTGCTAAAAAGTTAGAGGGTTACGCAAAAACTGGATGCACTTCGTGTACAAAATGGACAATCTCTTTCGAAGTATCAGGGTTTCGGACGAAAACTCATCTGTTACAAAGGCATTTCATTTTTTAAACTTATTTCAACTCCAGACTTTTTGTGCGTTCAGTATGCACCATTCAAAGCCACTCATCATTTTCAACCCTTTCTGGACTTCATTTGCTATTTTTCATGCATTTACATTTTTTGAGCTAAATGACCCTGAAATTGAAAAGCACTACAAATGAACTCTGAAAAGGTTGAAAGTTGGCATGGTATCATCATTTCACCCACATAGCATGTGCTAAAAAGTTGAGAGGGTTACGGCAAAAACTGGCTATTCGTGTACAAAATGGACAATCTCTTTCGAAGTATCAGGGTTTGGACGAAAACTCATCTGTTACAAAGGCATTTCATTTTTTTAAACTTATTTCAACTCCAGACTTTTTGTGGTTAGTATGCACCATTCAAAGCCACGTCATCAATTCAACCCTTTCTGACTTCATTTGCTATTTTTCATGCATTTATGATTTTTTTGAGCTAAATGACCCTGAAATTGAAAAAGCACTACAAATGAACTCTGAAAAGGTTGAAAGTTGGCATGGTATCATCATTTCACCCACATAGCATGTGCTAAAAATTGAGAGGGTTACGGCAAAAACTGGATGCACTTCGTGTACAAAATGGACAATCTCTTTCGAAGTATCAGGGTTTCGGACGAAAACTCATCTGTTACAAAGGCATTTCATTTTTTAAACTTATTTCAACTCCAGACTTTTTGGTGTTCAATAGCACCATTCAAAGCCACGTCATCAATTTTCAACCCTTTCTGACTTCATTTGCTATTTTTCATGCATTTACTGATTTTTTTGACTAAATGACCCTGAAATTGAAAAAGCACTACAAATGAACTCTGAAAAGGTTGAAAGTTGGCATGGTATCATCATTTACCCACATAGCATGTGCTAAAAAGTTGAGAGGGTTACGGCAAAAACTGGATGCACTTCGTTACAAAATGGACAATCTCTTTCGAAGTATCAGGGTTTCGGACGAAAACTCATCTGTTACAAAGGCATTTCATTTTTTAAACTTATTTCAACTCCAGACTTTTTGTGTTCAGTATGCACCATTCAAAGCACATCATAATTTTCAACCCTGACTCATTTGCTATTTTCATGCATTTACTGATTTTTTTGAGCTAAATGACCCTGAAATTGAAAAGCACTACAAATGAACTCTGAAAAGGTTGAAAGTTGGCATGGTATCATCATTCACCCACATAGCATGTGCTAAAAAGTTGAGAGGGTTACGGCAAAACTGGATGCACTTCGTGTACAAAATGGACATCTCTTCGAAGTATCAGGGTTTCGGACAGAAAACTCATCTGTTACAAAGGCATTTCATTTTTTAAATTATTTCAACTCCAGACTTTTGTGCGTTCAGTATGCACCATTCAAAGCCCAGTCATCAATTTTCAACCCTTTCTGACTTCATTTGCTATTTTTCATGCATTTATGATTTTTTAGCTAAATGACCCTGAAATTGAAAAGCACTACAAATGAACTCTGAAAAGGTTGAAAGTTGGCATGGTATCATCATTTCACCCACATAGCATGTGCTAAAAGTTGAGAGGGTTACGGCAAAAACTAGATGCACTTCGTGTACAAAATGGACAATCTCTTTCGAAGTATCAGGGTGTTCGACGAAAACTCATCTTTACAAAGGCATTTCATTTTTTAAACTTATTTCAACTCCAGACTTTTGTGCTTCAGTATGCACCATTCAAAGCCACATCATCTTACATTAACCTTTCTGACTTCATTTGCTATTTTTCATGCATTTATATGATTTTTTTGAGCTAAATGACCCTGAAATTGAAAAGCACTACAAATGAACTCTGAAAAGGTTGAAAGTTGGCATGGTATCATCATTCACCCACATAGCATGTGCTAAAAAGTTGAGAGGGTTACGGCAAAAACTGGATGCACTTCTGTACAAAATGGACAATCTCTTTCGAAGTATCAGGGTTTCGGACGAAAACTCATCGTTACAAAGGCATTCATTTTTTAAACTTATTTCAACTCCAGATTTTTTGCATTAGTAGCACCATTCAAAGCCACAGCATCACATTTCAACCCTTTCTGACTTCATTTGCTATTTTTATGCATTTACTGATTTTTTTGAGCTAAATGACCTGAAATTGAAAAGCACTACAAATGAACTCTGAAAAGGTTGAAAGTTGGCATGGTATCATTATTTCACCCCATAGCATGTGCTAAAAAGTTGAGAGGGTTACGGCAAAAACTGATGCACTTCGTGTACAAAATGGACAATCTCTTTCGAAGTATCAGGGTTTCGGACGAAAACTCATCTGTTACAAAGGCATTTCATTTTTTTAAACTTATTTCAACTCCAGACTTTTTGTGCGTTCAGTATGCACCATTCAAAGCCACGTCATCAATTTCAACCCTTTCTGACTTCATTTGCTATTTTCATGCATTTACTGATTTTTTTGAGCTAAATGACCCGAAATTGAAAAGCACTACAAATGAACTCTGAAAAGGTTGAAAGTTGGCATGGTATCATCATTTCACCCACATAGCATGTGCTAAAAAGTTGAGAGGGTTACGGCAAAAACTGGATGCACTTCGTGTACAAAATGGACAATCTCTTTGGAAGTATCAGGGTTTCGGACAAGAACTCATCTATTACAAAGGCATTTCATTTTTTTAATCTTATTTCAACTCCAGAATTTTTGAGTGTTTAGTATGCACCATTCAATGCGACGTCATCAATTTCCAACACTTTCTGACTTCATTTGCTACTTTTCATGCATTTATTGATTATTTTTTTGAGCTAAATGACCCTGAAATTGAAAAGCACTACAAATGAACTCTGAAAAGGTTGAAAGTTGGCATGGTATCATCATTTAACCCACATAGCATGTGTTAAAAAGTTGAGAGGGTTACGGCAAAAACTGGATGCACTTCGTGTA
>CM022299.1:475151261-475166754 GCA_011799875.1 Thinopyrum elongatum | reverse complement strand
AGTGTGTTAGTATGCATCCTTCAAAGCCACGGTCATCAATCAACCCTTTCTGACTTCATTGCTCTTTTTCAATGGCATTTAGATGATTGATTTTTTTGAGCTAAATGAAAACCTGAAATTGACAAAGCACTACAAGCCAACTCTGAAAAGGTTGAAAGTGGCATGTATCATCATTTTGCACCTCCACATCAGCATAGGCGTAACTTTTTGGATGCGCCGTTCTGGTCCGTAAAGCAAAATTGATGCACTTCGCTGTACCAAATGGACAATCTCTTTCGAGATATATCGGTTTCGTCACGAAAATCATCTGTTACAAGGCATTTCATTTTTTTAAACTTATTTCAATCCAGCTTTTGGTGTGATTCAGCATACACACATTCAAAGCCACGCATCAATTCCATCCCTTTCTGACTTACATTTTGCTATTTTTCATGCATTTACTGTTTTTTTTGCTAAATGGACCCGAAATTAAAAAGCATACAATGAACCTTTAAAAGGTATGAAAGTTGGCATGGTATCTACATTTCACCCACATAGCATGGCTAAAAAAGTGAGAGGGTTACGGCAAAAAGCGTGGTGCCTTCCTGTAACAAATGGAAATCCTTTCGAAGTATGCTTTCGAAGTATGAGGGTTTCGCACGAAAACTCATCTGTTACAAAGGCATTTCATTTTTTTAAACTTATTTCGACTCCAGAACTTTTGTGCGTTCAGTATGCACCATTCAAAGCAACATCATAAATTTTCAACCCTATAAGACTTCATTTGCTATTTTTCATCATTTACTGATTTTTTTGAGCTAAATGACCCTGAAATTGTAAAGCACTACAAATGAACACTGCAAAGGTTGAAAGTTGGCATGGTATCATCATTTCACCCACATAGCATGTGCTAAAAAGTTGAGAGGGTTACGGCAAAAACTGGATGCACTTCGTGTACAAAATGGGCAATCTCTTTCGAAGTATCAGGGTTTCGCATGAAAACTCATCTGTTACAAAGGCATTTCATTTTTTAAACTTATTTCAACTCCAGACTTTTTGGGCGTTCAGTATGCACCATTCAAAGCCATGTCATCAATTTCCAACCCTTTCTGACTTCATTTGCTATTTTTCATGCATTTAATGATTTTTTTTAACTAAATGACCGTGAAATTGAAAAGCACTACAATTGAACTCTGAAAAGGTTGAAAGTTGGCATGGTATCATCATTTCACCCACATAGCATGTGCTAAAAAGTTGAGAGGGTTACGGCAAAAACTAGATGCACTTCGTTTTACAAAATGGACAATCTCTTTCGAAGTATCAGGGTTTCGGATGAAAACTCATCTATTACGAAGGCATTTCATTTTTTAAACTTATTTCAACTCCAGACTTTTTGTGCGTTCAGTATGCACCATTCAAAGCCACATCGTAAACTTTCAACAATTTCTGAGTTCATTTGCTATTTTTCGTGCATTTACTGATTTTTTTAGCTAAATTACCCTGAAATTGAAAAGCACTACAAATGAACTTTGAAAAGGTTGAAAGTTGGCATGGTATCATCATCTCACCCACTTGGCATGTTCTAAAAAGTTGAGAGGGTTACGGCAAAAACTGGATGCACTTCGTGTACAAAATGGACAATCTCTTTCGAAGTATCAGGGTTTCGGACGAAAACTCATCTATTACAAAGGCAATTCATTTTTTTAAACTTATTTCAACTACAGACTTCTTTTGCATTTAGTACGCACCATTCAATGCCACATCATCAATTTCCAACCCTTTCTGACTTCATTTGCTATTTTTCAGGAATTTACTGATTTTTTGAGCTAAATGACTCTGAAATTGAAAAGCACTACAAATGAACTTTTAAAAGGTTGAAAGTTGGCATGGTATCATCATTTCACCCACATAGCATGTGCTAAAAAGTTGAGAGGGTTACGGCAAAAACTGGATGACTTCGTCTACAAAATGGACAATTTCTTTCGAAGTATCAAGTTTTCGCACGAAAACTCATCTGTTACAAAGGCATTTCATTTTTTAAAACTTATTTCAACTCCAGACTTTTTGTGCGTTCAGTATGCACCATTCAAAGCAACATCACAAATTTTCAACCCATTCTGACTACATTTGCTATTTTTCATGCATTTACGGATTTTTTTGAGCTAAATGACCCTGAAATTGAAAAGCACTACAAATGAACTCTGAAAAGGTTGAAAGTTGGCATGGTATCATCATTTCACCCACATAGCATGTGCTAAAAAGTTGAGAGGGTTACGGCAAAAACTGGATGCACTTCGTGTACAAAATGGACAATCTCTTTCGAAGTATCAGGGTTGCGCATGCAAACGCATCTGTAACAAAGCATTTCATTTTTTAAACTTATTTCAACTCCAGACTTTTTGTGCATTCAGTATGCACCATTCAAAGCCACGTCATCAATTTCCAACCCTTTCTGACTTCATTTGCTAATTTCATGCATTTATTGATATATTTTTTTAGCTAAATGACCCTGAAATTGAAAAGCACTACAAATGAACTCTAAAAAGGTTGAAAGTTGGCATGGTATCATCATTTAATCGACATAGCATGTGCTAAAAACTTGAGTGGGTTACGGCAAAAACTGGATGTACTTCGTGTACAAAATGGACAATCTCTTTCGAAGTATCAGGGTTACGGACAAAAACTAATCTGTTACAAAAGGCATTTCATTTTTTAAACTTATTTCAACTCCAGACTTTTTGTGCGTTCAGTATGCACCATTCAAAGCCACATCATCAATTTCCAACCCTTTCTGGCTTCATTTGCTATTTTTCATTTATTTACTGATTTTTTGAGCTAAATGACCCTGAAATTGAAAAGCACTACAAATGAACTCTGAAAAGGTTAAAAGTTGGCATGGTATCATCATTTCACCCACGTAGCATGTGCTAAAAAGTTGAGAGGGTTACGGCAAAAAATGGATGCACTTCATGTACAAAATGGACAATCTCTTTCGAAGTATAAGGGTTCCAAACGAAAACTCATCTGTTACAAAGGCATTTCATTTTTTAAACTTATTTCAACTCAAGAATTTTTGTGCATTCAGTATGTACCATTCAAAGCCACGTCATCAATTTCCAACCCCTTCTGACTTCATTTGCTATTTTTCATGCATTCATTAATTTTTTTTGAGCTAAATGACCCTGAAATTGAAAACCACTACAAATGAACTCTGAAAAGGTTGAAAGTTGGCATGGTATCATGATTTCACCCGCATAGCATGTGCTAAAAAGTTGAGAGGGTTACGGCAAAAACTGGATGCACTTCGTGTACAAAATGGACAATCTCGTTCGAAGTATCAGGGTTTCGGACGAAAACTCATCTGTTACAAAGGCATTTCATTTTTTTTAAACTTATTTCAACTCCAGACTTTTTGTGCGTTCAGTATGCACCATTCAAAGCCACATCATAAATTTTAAACCCTTTCTGACTTCATTTGCTATTTTTCATGCATTTACTGATTATTTTGAGCTAAATGACCCTAAAATTGAAAAGCGCTACAAATGAACTCTGAAAAGGTTGAAAGTTGGCATGGTATCATCATTTCACCCACATAGCATGTTCTAAAATGTTGAGAGGGTTACGGCAAAAACTGGATGCACTTCGTGTACAAAATGGACAATCTCTTTCGAAGTATAAAGGGTTTCGGACGAAAACTCATCTGTTACAAAGACATTTCATTTTTTAAAACGTATTTCAACTCCAGAATTTTTGTGCGTTTAGTATGCACCATTCAAAGCCACGTCATCAATTTCCAACCCTTTCTGACTTCATTTGCTATTTTTCATGCATTTATTTATTATTATTTTGAGTTAAATGACCCTGAAATTGAAAAGCACTACAAATGAACTCTGAAAAGGTTGAAAGTTGGCATGGTATCATCATTTCACCCACATACCATGTGCTAAAAAGTTGAGAGGGTTACGGCAAAAACTGGATGCACTTCGTGTACAAAATGGACAATCTCTTTCGAAGTATCAGGGTTTCGCACGAAAACTCATCTGTTACAAAGGCATTTCATTTTTTAAAACTTATTTCAACTCCAGACTTTTTGTGTGTTCAGTATACACCATTCAAAGCCACATCATCAATTCCAACCCTTTTCCTTTCTTTCTACCTTCATTTGCTATTTTTTCATGCTTTACTGATTTTTTTAGCTAAATGACTCCTGAAATTGACAAGCACTACAAATGAACTTTTAAAAAAAGTTGAAAGTTGCATGTATCATCATTTCACCCCACATAGCATGTGCTAAAAAAGTTGAGATTGTTTACGCAAAAACTGGATGCACTTCGTGTACAAAATGTGACATCTCTTTCGATATCTAGGGTTTCGCACGAAAACTCATATGATACAAAGGCATTTCATTTTTTTAACTTATTTCAACTCCAGACTTTTTGTGCGTTCAGTATGCACCATTCAAAGCAACATCATCAATTTTCATCAACCCTTTCTGCCTTCCATTGATTTTTTTCATGCATTTACTGATTTTTTGAGCTAATTACCCTAAATTGAAAAGCACTACAATGAACTCTGAAAAGGTTGAAAGTTGGCATGGATCATCATTTCATCACCCACACAGCATGTGTGCAAAAAGTTGAGGAGGTTACGGCAAAACTGGATCACTTCATGTAAGAAATGGACAATCTCTTTCGAAGTATCAGGGTTTTCGGACAAACTCATCTGTTACAAGGCATTTCATTTTTTGAAACTTATTTCAACTAACTCCAGACTTTTTGTGCGTTCAGTACGCACCATTCAAAGCACATCATAATTTCAAGCCCTTTCTGACTTCATTTGCTATTTTTCATGCATTTACTGATTTTTTGAGCTAATGACCCTAAAATTGAAAAGCACTACAATGAACTCTGAAAAGGTTGAAAGTTGGCATGGTATCATCATTTCACCCCCACATAGCATGTGCTAAAAGTTGAGAGGGTTACGGCAAAATGGATTCACTTCGTGTACAAGGCAATCTCTTTCGAAGTACACGTTTCGCACGAACACTCATCTGTTACAAAGGCATTTCCATTTTTAACTTATTTCAACTCCAGACTTTGTGCTTTGTATTTCACATTCAACCACTCACAATTTCCACCCTTTCGGACTTCATTTGCTATTTTTCATGCATTTACTGATTTTTTTTGACTAAATGACCCTAAATTGAAAAGCACTACAATGGAACCTGAAAAGTTAAAGTTGGCATGGGTATCATCATTTCACCCACATAGCTGTGCTAAAAAGTTGAGAGGTTACGGCAAAAACTGATGCACTTCATGTTACAAATGGACAATCTCTCTTCTGAAGTATCAGGGTTTCGACGAAACCTCATCTGTTACAAAGGCATTTTCATTTTTTAAACTTATTCACACTCCAGACTTTTTGTGCATTCAGTATGCACCATTCAACCACGTCATCAAATTTCCAACCCTTCTGACTTCATTTGCTATTTTTCATCCATTATCTGATTTTTTTTAGCTAATGAACCCTGAAATTGAAAAAGCATCAAATGAACTCTGTAAAAGGTTGAAAGTGCTTGGTATCATCATTTAATAATCATGCTGTTCAAAAAGTTGAAGAGGGTTACGGCAAAAACCTGGATGCACTTCGTGTCCACAATGGACAATCTCTTTCGAAGTATCAGGTTTCCACGAAATCTCATCTGTTACAAGGATTTCATTTTTTTTAACTTATTTCACTCCAGACTTTTGTGTGCGTTCAGTATGCACCATTCAAAGCTCTACAAATGAATCTGAAAAGGTTGAAAGTTCGCATGCTATCTCATCAATTTCACACCACACTAGTCATTGCTAAAAAGTTTGAGAGGGTTACGGTAAACTGGTGCACTTCGTGTACAAAATGGAAGTCTTTTCGAAGTATCGGTTTCGCACGAAAACTCATCTTTCAAAGGCATTTCACATTTTTTTAAACTTATTTCAACTCCAGACTTTTTGTGCTTCAGTATGCACCATTCAAAGCCACGTCATCAATTTCAACCCTTCTGACTTCATTTGCTATTTTTCATGCATTTATTGATTTTTTTGAGCAAATGACCCTGAAATTGAAAAGCACTACAAATGAACTCTGAAAAGGTTGAATTGGCATGGTATCATCTTTCATTCACCCACATGCATATGCTAAAACTTTGAGAGGGTTCGGCAAAAACTGGATGCACTTTGTACAAAATGGGACAATCTCTTCTCTCGAAGTATCAGGGTTTCGGACAGAAACATCTTTACAAAGGCATTTCATTTTTTATAACTTGATTACAACTCCAGACTTTTTGTGCATTCAGTTAACCTTCAAAGCCACGTCATCAATTTCTACAACCCTTTCTTGACTTCATTTCTATTTTTCATGCATTTTTGTTTTTTTTAGCTAAATGACCCTGAAATTGGAAAGCATACAAATGAACTCCGAAAAGGTTGAAAGTTGGCATGGTATCATCATTTATCGAATAGCATGTGCTAAAAGTTGAGAGGGTTACGGTCAAAAAACTGGATGCACTCGTGGTTACATGGACAATCTCTTTCAAGTATCAGGTTTTCGCAGCGAAAACTCATCGTTCACAAGGCATTTCATTTTTAAACTTATTTACAACTCCAGACATTTTTTTTGCATTCATATGCACCATTCAAAAGCACATCATCAATTTCCCACCCTTCTGACTTCATTACTATTTTTCCATGCATTTACTTTATTCGTTTTTTGAGCTAATGAACCCTGAAATTGAAAAGCACTACAATGAATTCTGAAAGGTTGAAAGTTCATGGTATCATCATTTCACCCCATAGCATGTGCTAAAAATTTGAGAGGGTTACGGCAAAAACGGATGCACTTCATGTACCAAAATGTGGACAATCTCTTTCGAAGTATCAGGTTTCGGACGAAAACTCATTGTTCCAAAGGCTTTCATGTTTTAAACTATATTCAACTCCAGACTTTTTGCATTCAGTATGCACCATTCAAAGCCACGTCTCAATTTCCAACCCTTTCTGACTTTCATTTGCTATTTTTCCTCATTTTTGATTTTTTTGAGCTAAATGACCCTGAATTGAAAAGCACTACAGAACTCTAAAAGAGCTGAAAAGGTGAGAAGTTGGCATTTATCATCATTTTATCGCATAGCATGTGCTAAAAAGTTGGAGGGTTTACGGCAAAAACTGGATGCACTTTATGTACAAAATGGACAATCTCTTTCGAAGTATCAGGGTTTCGGACGAAAACTCATCTGTTACCAAAAGGCATTTCATTTTTTTACACTTATTTCAACTCCAGACTTTTGTCATTCCAGTATGGCACATTCAAAGCCACATCATCAATTTCCAACCCTTTCCTGATTCATTCTCTATTTTTCATGCATTTACTTGTTTTTTTTGAGCTAAATGACCTGAAATTGAAAAGCCTACAAAAGAACTCGAAAAGTTGAAAGTAGGCATGGTATCATCATTTCTCACCCATAGCATGTGCTAAAAAGTTTGAGAGGGTTACGGCAAAAACTGGATGCACTTCGTGTACAAAATGGCAATCTCTTCGATATAAGGTTTATAACGAAAACTCATCTTCGTTACAAGGCATTTTCATTTTTCTAACCTTTTTCAACTCTAGACTTTTTGTGCATGTCATTATGCTCCATTCAAACCCTCATCAATTTCCAACCCTTTCCTGACTTTATTTGCTATTTTTCTCATTTTATTATTTTTTTAGCTAAATGACCTGAAATTGAAAAGCACTAAATAACTCTGAAAAGGTTAAAGTTGGCATTGGTAATCATCATTTCCCACATAGCATGTGCTAAAAAGTTGAGAGGGTTTACGGCAAAAATTGGATGCGCTTCGTGTACAAATGGACATCTCTTTTCGAAGTATCAGGTTTTCGGACGAAAACTCATCTGTTACAAGGCATTCATTTTTTTAAACTTATTCAACTCCAGACTTTTTGTGTCGTTAGTATCACCATTCAAGCACATCATCAATTTCAACCCTTTCTGACTTCATTTGCTATTTTTTCATGCATTACTGATTATTTTGAGTCTAAATGACCCTGAAATTGAAAGCACTACAAATGAACTCTGAAAAGGTTGAAAGTTGGCATGGTATCATCATTTAACACATAGCATGTCTAAAATGTTGAGAGGGTTAGCGGCAAAAATTGTATGCACTTCGTGTACAAAATGGACAATCTCTTTCGAAGTACAGGGTTTCGGACGAAAACTCACTGTTAGCAAATATTCATTTTTTTTTTAAACTTATTTAACTCCAGACTTTTTTTGGTTCAGATGGTGACCATTCAAGCCTACGTCATCACTTTCCAACCCTTTCTACTTCATTTGCTATTTATTCATGCATTTATGATTTTTTTGGCTAAATGACCCTGAAATTGAAAGCACTGCAAATGAACTCTGAAAAGGTTGAAAGTTGGCATGGTATCATCATTTACCCCATAGCATGTGCTAAAAGTTGAGAGGGTTACGGCAAAAATTGGATGCACTTCATGTACAATGGACAATCTGTTTTTCGAAGTATCAGGGTTTCGGACGAAAACTCATCTGTTACAAAGGCATTTCATTTTTTTAACTATTCAACTCAGACTTTTTTGTGTGTTCAGTATGGCACCATTCAAAGCCACATCATAATTTTCAGCCCTTTCGACTTCTTGCTATTTTTTCTATTCATTTTACTGATTTTTTGAGCTAAATGACCCTGAAATTGAAAAGCACTACAAATGAACTCTGAAATGGTGAAGTTGGCAGGTATCATCATTATCCACCCAATAGCATGTGCTAAAAGTTGAAGATTACGTAAGAAAAACTGGATGCACTTCATGTCAAAATGGACAATCTCTTTCGATGTATCAGGGTTTCAGACAAACTCTGTTTTACAAAGGCATTTATTTTTTTAAACTTATTTCAACTCCAAGACTTTTTTGTCCGTCTTAGTATCTGCACCATTCAAAGCCACAGTCATCATTTCTCAACCCTTTCTGACTTCATTTGCTATTTTTCATGCATACGATTTTTTGTTGAGCTAAATGACCCTGAAATTGAAAGCACTACAAATGAACTCTGAAAAGTTAAAGTTGGCAGGTATCATCATTTCAACCCCACTGCATGTGCTAAAAAGTTGAGAGGGTTACGGCAAAAACTGGATGCACTTCGATGTACAAATTGGACAATCTCTTTCGAAGTATCATGTTTTTGGACGAGAAACTCATCTTTACAAAGCATTTCATTTTTTAAAACTTATTTCAACTCCAGACTTTTTGTGTGTAGTAATGCACCATTCAAAGCCACGTCTCAATTTTCCAACCCTTTCTACTTCATTTGCTATTTTTTCATGCATTTATATTATTTTTTTGAGCTAAATGCCCTGAAATTGAAAAGCACTACAAATGAACTCTGAAAATGTTGAAAGTTGGCATGGTATCATCATTTCACCCCACCATAGCATGTGCTAAAATTTGAGAGGGTTACGGCAAAACTGGATGCACTTCGTGTACAAAATGGACAATCTCTTTCGAAGTATCCAGGGTTTCGCACGAAAACTCATCTGTTCAAGCATTTCTTTTTTTAACTTATTTCAACCTCCAGACTTTTTGTGTGTTCGTATAGCACCATTCAAGCCACATCATCATTTCCAACCCTTTCTGACTTCATTTGCTATTTTTCATGGCATTTACTGATTTTTTTTGCTAAATGACCCTGAAATTAAAAGCACTACAAATGAACTTTCAAAAGGTTGAAAGTTGGCATGGTATCTCATTTCACCCACATAGCATGTGCTAAAAGTTGAGAGGGTTACGGCAAAACTGGATGCACTTCGTTACAATTAAGTGACAATCTCTTTCGAGTATAGGGTTTCGACGAAACTCATCTGTTACAAAGGCATTTCATTTTTTTAAACTTATTTCGAACTCCAGACTTTTGTCGTTCAGTATGCACTAACCATTCAAGCACATCATAAATTTTCAACCCTATCAGACTTTCATTTGCTATTTTTCATGCATTTACTGATTTTTTTTAGCTAAATGACCTGAATTGTAAAAGCACTACAAATGAACTCTGCCAAGTTGAAAGTTGGCATGGTATCATCATTTCACCCAATAGCATGTGCTAAACAGTTGAGAGGGTTACGGCAAAAACTGGATGCACTTCGTGTACAAAATGGACAATCTCTTTCGAAGTATCAGGGTTTCGCACGAAAACTCATCTGTTACAAAGCATTTCATTTTTTAACTTATTTCAACTCCAGACTTTTTGGGCGTTCAGTATGCACGCATTCAAAGCCATGTACTCAATTTCCAAACCTTCGTGATTCATTGCTATTTTTCATGCATTTAATGATTTATTTTTAACTAATGACGCGTGAATTGAAGCACTCAAGAAAACTCTGAAAAGGTTAGTTGGCATGGTATCATCATTCATTCATCCCCATGCATGCTACAAAAGTTGAGAGGTTACGGCAAAAACTAGGCCTTCGTTTTACAAAATGGACAATTCTTTGAGTATCAGGTTTCGGACGAAAACTCATCTATTACAAGGCATTTCATTTTTTTAAACTTATTTCAACTCCAGACTTTTTGTGTTTCAGTATACACCATACCATGCCACGTCCATCAATTTCTCACCCTTATCTGACTTCATTTGCTATTTTTCATTGCATTTACTGATTTTTTTTGAGCTAAATGACCCTGATTAAAAGCACTACAATGAACTTTTAAAAGGTTGAAAGTGGCATGGTATCATCATTTCAACCCCCATGACATGTGCTAAAAGTTGATGGTGTTACGCGCAAAAACTGGATGCACTTCGTGTAAAATGGACAATCTCTTTCGATACACTGGGTTTCGACGAAACCATCTTTACAAAGGCATTTCATTTTTTAAACTTGATTTCACTCCAGACTTTTTGTGCGTTCATATGCCCATTCAAAGCCACATCAATAATTTTCAACCCTTTCTGACTTCATTTGCTATTTTCATGCATTTAGTGATTTTTTTGAGCTAAATGACCCTAAAATTGAAAGCACTAAAATGACTCTGAAAAGGTTGAAGTTGGCATGGTATCATCATTTACCCACATTGCATGTGCTAAAAGTTGAAGAGGGTTACGGCAAAAACTGGATGCACTTGTGTACTAATGGACATCTCTTTCTAATTATTCAAATGGGTTTGCGACGAAACTCTTCTGTTACAAAGCATTTCATTTTTTCAAACTTTATTTAAACTCCAGAATTTTTGGTGCATTTAGTATGCACCATTCAAAGCCATGTCACAATTTCCATCCAAACCCTTTCTGACTTCATTTGTCTATTTTTCAGCTATTATTATTTTTTTTGAGCTAAATGACCCTGAAATTGAATAGCACTACAATGAACTCTGAAAAGGTTGAAATTGGCATGGTATCAATTCATTCACCCACATAGCCTGGCTAAAAAGTTGAGAGGGTTCGAAAAACCAAAACTGTGATCAGACTTCTTGTACAAAAGGACAATCTCTTTAAGTATCATGGGGTTTCACGAAAACTCTTTGTTACAAAGCTTTTCATTTTTTAAACTTATTTCAACTCCACTTTTTTGTGTGCATTATACCACCCATCAATAGGCAACACGATCATCAATTTCCAACCCTTTCCTGTCTTCATTTGCTATTTTTTCATGCATTTAATGTTTTTTTTAGCTAATGACTCCTGAAATTGAAAGCACTACAAATGAACTTCTAAAAGGTTGAAAGTTGGCATGGTATCATCATTTCACCACATAGCATGTCTAAAAAGTTGAGAGGGGTTTACGTAAAAACTGGATGCACTTTGTTTACAAAATGGACATCTCTTTCGTAGTAGTCAGGGTTTCGCACGAAAACTCTCTGTTACAAAGGCATTCCATTTTTTTAAAACTTATTTCAACTCCAGACTTTTTGTGCGTTCAGATGCACCATTCAAAGTACATCATCAAATTTTCAACCCTTTCTGACTTCATTTGTTTTTCATAGCCTATTACTAATTTTTTTGAGCTAAATGGACCCTAAATTGAAAAGCACTACAGAACTCTAAAAGTTGAAAGTTGAGCATGGTATCCATCATTTCACCCACATAGCAATGTGCTAAAAAGTTGAGAGGGTTACGGCAAAAACTGGATGCACTTCGTGACACAAATGGACAATCTCTTTCGAAGTATCGAGGTTTCATACAGAACTTCTTTACAAGGCATTTCAATTTTTTCAAACTTATTTCAACTCCGAATTTTTTTGTGTCTTAGTTACACCATTCAAAGCACAGTCATCAATTTCCAACCATTCTAATGTCATTTTGCTATTTTTCATGCATTTTATTGATTATTTTTTGAGCTAAATGACCCTGAAATTGAAAAGCATACAAATGAAACTCTGAAAAGGTTGAAGTATGGCATGTATCACTCATTTCACCCACATAGCTGTGCTAAAAATTTGAGCGGTTACAAGGTCAAAACTTTGATGCACTTCGTGTACAAAATGACAATCTCTTTCGTAGTTATCAGGTGTTTCGAGACAAAACTCATCTGTTACAAGGCATTTCATTTTTTTAACTTATTTCAACTCCAGACTTTTTGTGTGTTTTTCAGTATACACCATTCAACCACACGTCATCAATTTCCAACCCTTTCTGACTCTTATTTGCTATTTTTCATGCATTTACTGATTTTTTTAGCTAAAATGACTCTGAAATTGAAAAGCACTCAAATGAACTTAAAAGGTTGAAAGTTGGCATGGGTATCATCATTTCACCACATAGCATGTGCTAAAAATTGAGAGGGTTACGGCAAAACTGATGCATTCTTTCGTGTCAAAATGGACAATCTCTTTCGAAGTATCAGGTGTTTCGGACAAACTCATCAGTTATTACAAAGCATTTCATTTTTTTTAACTTATTTCACTCCAGACTTTTTGTGTGTTCAGATCACCCCATTCAAGCACATCATCATTTTCAACCCTTTCTGACTTCATTTGATATTTTTCATGCATTTACTGATTTTTGTAGCTAATGAACCCGGAAATTGAAAAGCACTACAATGAACTCTGAAAAGTTGAAAGTTGGCTGGTATCATCATTCACCACATAGCATGTCTAAAAGTTGAGAGGTTCACGGCAAAACTGGATGCCACTTCATGTACAAAATGGACAATCTCTTTCGAAGTATCAGGGTTTCGGACGAAGAAACTCATCTTTACAAAGGCATTTCATTTTTTTAACTTATTTCACTCAACTCCATGTTTTTGTGTGTTCGTATCCACCATTCAAAGCCACATCATACATTTTCAACACCCTTTCTGACTTCATTTGCTATTTTTTCATCTTTACTGATTTTTTTGAGTCTAAATGACCCTAAATGAAAAGCACTACAAATAACTCTGAAAGGTTCAAAGTTGGCATGGTATCATCATTTAATCCACATAGCATCGTGCTAAAAAGTTGAGAGGATTCCTAACCACGGGAAAACTTTTCCTCCGATTGTCAACAACTCTTGTTCCAAATGGACATCTTATTCCTGCTTTTTCTGCAGTTTATTGAAGTTTCCGACAAACATTCTTGTTTTCAAAGCATTTGCATTTTGTCACTTCATTCACACAGTCTTTTGTGCGTTCATATGACCATTCAAAGCCATGCTCATCAACCGTTGACTCATTTGATTCAAAGCATTTCTGATTTTTAGCTAAATGACCGAAATGAATCCTACAATGAACTGAAGTTGAAAGTTGGCATGGTATCATCATTTCACCCACCTAGCATGTGCTAAAAGTTGAGAGGGTTCGGCAAAACTGGATGCACTTCTGTCACAAATGGACATCTCCTTTCGAAGTATCATGTTTCGGACAGAACTCATCTATTCAAAGGCATTCCATTTTTTTAAACTTATTTCAAACTCCAACTTTTGTGTGTCTTAGTATGCACCATTCAATCTAGCCGTCATCAATTTCCAACCCTTTCTGACTTCATATTGCTATTTTTCATGCATTTATTGATTATTTTTTTGAGCTAAATGACCCTGAAATTGAAAAGCATACAAATGACTCTGAAAGGTTGAAAGTTGGCATGTATCATCATTTCACCCACAATAGCATTGCCTAAAAGTGAGAGGGTACGGCAAAACTGGATGCACTTCATGTACAAAATGGACAAATCTCTTTCGAAGTATCAGTTTCGCACGAAACTTATCTATTACAAAGGCATTCCATTTTTTTAAAAACTTATTATCCTCCAGAATTTTGTGTGTTTCAGTGTGCACTCTCAAACTAACGTCATCAATTTCAACCCTTTCTGACTTCATTTGCTATTTTTCATGGCATTTACTGATTATTTTTTTGAGCTAAATGACCTGAAATTGAAAAGCACTACAATGAATCTGAAAAGGTTGAAAGTTTGGCATGGTATCTCATTTGCACCTCGACAAATCAGACCTTGTGCTAAAGTGTTGGGGATGGGTTCGGCAAAAACTGGATGCACTTCATGTAAAAATGGACAATCTCTTTCGAAGTATCACGGTTTCGCACGAAAACTCATCTGTTACAAAGGCATTTCATTTTTTTAAACTTATTTTCAACTCCAGCTTTTTGGTGTGTTCAGTCATACACCATTCAAAGCCAGCATCAAGATTCCATCCCTTCTGACTCATTTGCTATTTTCATGCATTTACTGATTTTTTTTAGAGCTAAATGACCGAGAATTAAAAAGCACTACAATGACTTTAAAGGTTGAAAGTTGGCATGGTATCACATTTCACCCACATAGCATGGCCTAAAAGTTGAGAGGGTACGGGCAAAAACTGGTGACCTTCTTGTACAAATGGATAATCTCTTTCGAAGTATGAGGGTTTTCGCATGAAAATCTCATCTGTTACAAAGCATTTCATTTTTTTACTTATTTCAACTCCAGACTTTTTGTGCGTTCAGTTGCACCATTCAAACAACATCATAATTTTTCAACCCTTTCTGACTTCATTTGCTATTTTTCATGCATTTACTGATTTTTGAGCTAAATGACACTGAAATTGAAAAGCACTACAAATGACTCTGAAAAGGTTGAAGTTGCATGGTATCATCATTTCACCCACGTCACATGTCTAAAAAGTTGACAGTGTTACGGCAAAACTATCACATTCATGTACAAAATGGACAATCTCTTTCGAGTATCAGCGTTTCTACAAAACTATCTGTTTACAGCTTTCATTTTTTAAAACTGTTTTCAACTCCAGACTTTTTGTGATTCAGTATGCACCATTCAAAGCCACGTCATGAACTTTCTAACCTTGCTGACTTCATTGCTATTATTTTCACATGCATTTACTGATTTTTTGAGCTAACTACCCTGAATTGAAAAGCACTACAATGAACTCGAAAAGGTTGGAAAGTTGGCATGGTACCATCATTTCACCCACATAGCATGTGCTTAAAAGTTGAACAGAGGGTTACGGCAAAACTGGTATGCACTTCATGTACAAATGGAC
>CM022299.1:475134803-475149870 GCA_011799875.1 Thinopyrum elongatum | reverse complement strand
TGAATGGTGCATACTGAATGCACAAAATTCTGGAGTTGAATAAGTTTAAAAAATGAATGCCTTGTAACAGATGAGTTTTCGTGCGAAACCCTGATGACGTGAAAGAGATTGTCCATTTGTACATAAGTGTATCCGTTTTTGGCCGTAACCTCTCAACTTTTGCACATGCTATCGTGGGTTAAATGACTGATACCATGCCAACTTTCAACCTTTTCAGAGTTCATTGTGTAGTGCTTTCAATTTCAGGGTCATTTAGCTCAAAAAAAATCAAAAATGCATGAAAAAATAGCAAATGAAAGCAGAAAGGGTTGGAAATTGATGTGACGTGGATTTGAATGGTGCCATACTGAACACACAAAAATTCTGGAGTTGAAATAAGTTAAAAAAATGAAATGCCTTGTAAAGTGAGTTTTCGGTCGAAACCAGTGATACTTCGAAAGAGATTGTCCATTTGTGTACATCGAAGTGCATCTTTTTGCCGTAACCCTCCAATTTTAGCACATGCTATGTGGGTGAAATGATGATACCATGCCAACTTTCAACACTTTTCAGAGTTCATTTGTAGTGCCTTTTTCAATTTCAGGGTCATTAGCTCAAAAAAAACATCAGTAATGCATGAAAAAATATGCTAATGAAGTCAGAAGGTGTGGAAAATTGATGACGTGGCTTGAATGGTGCGTACTGAACGCCAAAAAGTCTGGAGGAGTTTAAATAAGTTTAAAAAATGAAATGCCTTTTGTACACTGGTTGTTTCGTCAACCTGATAGCATTCAAAGACTTTAAACTTATTGCAACTCCAGACTTTTTGTGCATTCAGTATGCACCATTCAAAGCCACGTCATCAATTTCCAACCCTTTCTGACTTCATTTGCTATTTTTCATGCATTTATTGATTTTTTTTAGCTAAATGACCCTGAAATTGAAAAGCACTACAAATGAACTCTGAAAAGGTTGAAAGTTGGCTTGGTATCATCATTTAATAGACATAGCATGTGCTAAAAAGTTGAGAGGGTTACGGCAAAAACTGGATGCACTTCGTGTACAACATGGACAATCTCTTTCGAAGTATCAGGGTTTCGCACGAAAACTCATCTGTTACAAAAGGCATTTCATTTTTTTTAACTTATTTCAACTCCAGACTTTTTGTGCGTTCAGTATGCACCATTCAAAGCTCTACAAATGAACTCTGAAAAGGTTGAAAGTTCGCATGCTATCATCATTTCACCCACATAGCATGTGCTAAAAAGTTGAGAGGGTTACGGTAAAAACTGGATACACTTCGTGTACAAAATGGACAAGCTCTTTCGAAGTATCAGGGTTTCGCACGAAAACTCATCTGTTACAAAGGCATTTCGTTTATCCCTTTGATGCACCCTTCTTGATTGCACGGTAGTCCGCTTTTATTAGGTGATCTCTCACTTAAAATATCAGTAGTTAGTGTTCTCCAGTGTAGCCCGTCACGGCACCTATCTCTTCGGGTTCACATGGATACATGGGTGCGAACGATAGAGAGTGTGAGTCGGGTGAGTTGAGACCTCGCAACGAGATCACGTGGTTGTCTTGATCGTTCAGGCATTAAAGCCTTGAGCGCGGAACACACGCATCGAAAGATAACAAGAGTCACATAGATGATGTGATGGCAAGTTTTTGGCCTACCAATTGCAATTCTCTTCACTTGAGATGGATACATCCTTGGGCCGTTTATTTTGTAATTTTGGTCTTGAATCACTCACACAATCAATATGAGAGATATTGAATTTGAGTGGGAGCGCCTGTAGAATTAATTCTTCGTGCAATTAATTTTGAACACTGTCTAAGTATTATTTGCATCATATTTTGTATGATAATGGCTCGTGTTTCCACCTTCCTTCCTATTCAAATTGGAAATAGCGTGTTAAATATCGTTTAGAAACTTTACAGTTGGTAACATACTGTGAGGATGTCCTCAGAGTGCTGAACGGACTCTGTCCTATCGCATCTTTTCGGTATCCTCCCGCAAATGCTATGGATATTGACCTCGTCCTTCGATCCAAAAGCGAGAATTCCGTTTCAGTCAAGTTGCATACTTTGCTTCCATGAACCCGAACTCGAAAGATTTTGGGATAGTTATGTGATTCAGGAACTGACAATTAATTTTTCTGATACAAACATAAGGTAAAAGATATGAAACTATCCAAAGCAATGTTTTGTTGGCAAACTATTAGTAAGGTGTTTACTATACATTAGACTGATAAGAAGGGATCCAGAAGAACGCCTGTCATATGATGACAGGTGAATAAAACAACAACTTAAAGAGAAAGGAAAGTGTTCCGAGGGTGTTTAGGAAACTTTCAATGCCTAGGAGTCCGGGGCTCACGCACTCTTAAGTTGGTGCTTCTTCTGAGAGTCGAGAAATACTAAAAAATATATAAACTGTTTAGAGTATACAAATGTGACACACGTAAAGACAGAAACTGGAATTAATACCAGCTCAATGTATGAATGTCATACCAGTTTTTTGATGTAAGAAAATGAAGGCGGGTAAAACAAAAAAAGAAACAAAAAAAAAATATAGTGTCTGGGAATTAATGTAAATAAGACATAACAACACCTGGTTATCACTAATTCTTTGTATCGTGAGTTATCACAAAGTCCGTCGATTGGTCATTCGGTTGCGAATCTAGGTAAGAACTCTATGGCCTGAAAAGCAGCCAGAATGATGTTTTCGTTACCCAGAACTAGTAAATGTTACTATCCTTCCCATCGGTGTATTACGGTCTGTATTTACTTTTATAATTCATTTTAGAGTTTTAAAACTCTAGCCCCATTGCAGTAAGGTCTCTTGCAAAAGGTTGTTCATAAGAGACTTTTGATGTTTCGGGTTTTGATAACATAAGGGCCGTCTTTCATTATGAAGAGATATATTTATGAATATGGACAACAATACATTACCTTCCCCCTGGAAAAAAAAAAATTTACTTTCATAATGCATTTTAAGAGTTTTCCACACTCGATCCCATTGCACAATGTTTTTGCAAAAGGGTTGTTCATGAGAGAACAATTGTTGTCATTATTATGAATAACATAAAGGGCCATGCTTTATCCTAGATGGGACGTATGTTATTAATATTATGGTAATTGATACAGCCATAACACTGACGCTAAATGTCCGGCAAGACCAAAGAATACCACACAGTGTGCACTCATTTGGTCACATTGGACGAAACCGATGGAAATTCCATTATGATTTTTGAATCATCTGACACTCACTTTCCTCCAAAAAGTGATGACTGAATACCGTTCACAGGCCATAAGGAACGAGCACAGAACCTTATTGGTGATCATACATTTTGATGTATTAGTCCCGATAAATGTGTTGTTGCAAACAGTGGATTTGTCTACCTTCAAAATTACTCAAGTAGATATATGATCTTTTTTTTTTACTTTGATGATACAAAGAGTCTGGATCTTGTGCAAATCATTCGAAAGGTGTTTCAAAATGAAGAAGAAATTACTGTAACAGCAAAATTTATGTTTTTTTCTACAATTCGATTGCAGAAAGGAATATTTGAGTTACAAGTTTAGCGAATACTGATGAGTTGTGAAAGGGGTTTCATAACTTGCACCTCCCGAACACGACTGCATTGAAAGTCCGTGAAGATGTATTGAAACCATTCATGACTGGTAAGATCAAGATGACATAACTAATTTGCCCATTATCGTTTTTAAAGTGATGTTTTAGAGACCTTTCGGCTTTTAAACTGAAAAGACTCCATCAGGTCTGTTGAAATGATGCCATGGTAGGTACGCCCAACCATGTTTATAATCTTTTCTTCAACTTGAATTGGGGCTTTTGTACAAGTTTCCAACCTATCCAAATCAGACAATGCTATTTTGTATGTTATCCCAAAATATTGGGTAATTCCCCCACCACTATACCAGGCAAAGGATGTTGTCCCACAAACTGTAATGCTTTTTAAAAGAATTAGTTCTTGCAAAAGGGTGAGTGGGAGAACAGTGCAACTCGACTAATAACAGTATCTTCGTCATCAGGTCAAAGGAAAGAGACCTTGGAATAATTCCAGGTTTCCTACTGCGACTAATACGGAAGCCTCTACATGAGATGTATGGCTTCGGTCCGAACTATGCGCTTATAACACGGATGGAAAACTCGTGCAACACCTTCTCAGGTGCGCATACGAGATATTGTTTGTTAGCCAACAGTCTACCTATGATACACAAGGAACGTTGATGTGCCCTGACTCCAGAATTGACTAAATGGCCAATACAATCCGAGATACTTTTCCATATAAGTGATTCAGATTAAAATCGGATACACCTTTCGGAAGACTTAGAGTCTAATGAAGATTTATGGAACTAAACTGATACGGAATAAAATGTTTTTATCCATACAGCTCGACTTGTTGAAATAACAAGTTCAAGGAGTTGACTACGATGAGGTTGTTTTCACCGTACGATGGCTGAAAGTGGTTCGGGTTGAACAGCCAATTAATACCTATTTCAAATCATGAGATACGAAACATGGATGATGAAACGATTGTCCATTTTAATGGGCAACTGAACAAGGACTTGCATGTGGTTACAGTCCAAGGTATTTTATCAATCCAGAAGATGCTAGGTGAGTGTGCAAACTTCAGATTCCAGCAATGGACGAAGAGAGCCAATGGAGTTGGAATCTTCGTGGTTTGATGACTGGTCAAAAAGGGTTTTTGACTTCATCAATGGGTACGAAGATGCTTGTGATTCAAGAAACAAAGTGGGAGCATAAGAATATTTCAAAAACGTTTGGTGCTTGACCCATTGTAAATTAAAATAAATTTCTTGACACAATTATGACTTCATTGAAATAGTTTTTCAATGAAGTGCTTGGGGCTAAAAAGCCTCAATATTAGGCATTATGATCTAATGGGATAGATTTACCTAATGGGCTAATGCAACATTACATATTGACAGATGCTAAAACATTTTAGAACTAAAAACGTCAGGAGTGATTCTTGTCGAAGTCATATGGAAAGAGTTTTTTGCAAGAATCGTGTCCCAAACACTGATAGTAAAATACATGATGGAGATTTCCACCCATCTTGTGTGTGGATTAATCATGTTTTCCATGGTAATGGTAAAACACCAATATGTCCGATACTCCCCAGTTTTTGCGAAAAAAGTAAAATAGATACCAAGAGAGCCAAAGTACGATCATGGACAACAGTTGAAAAAGGGTCATTGATACTAAAGAAGCCTGATGAACATGTTTTTCTCGCAGCGAAAAATCATGCAAAAAAAAAAAGAGTTCATTGTAAAAGGTTTACATCGATTCAGTCTTCATCATTTCTCCATGCGATTTTCGGATTAAATTGAGGGTTTTGTGCAACCACACAATATGGTGGCACAGTTATTGAAATTGTTTCCAAACAATTTACTGTGGCGAATTCCTATAACAGAGGCGAAGTATGTTGGCCGCTTTCGAAGGACAAGAAGTTTTGATCATTAGTTCATTCATGACTGTAGTATGGTTCCAAGATGACTTTTGTCAATGGGACACTATTGCAGATAGTGGCTCCATACTCAGTCGAGGAATTCAAGGTTCGACCAATGATTTCACACATATGCAAAGCAAGTCCAACACAAATCTGAATTTTGTGACGCGTGAAAATGCAGGATATGCCACGATACACACGGATCTGAAGCTGTCAGATCCGTTGGGACATCAGGCTGTACCACATGCGAAGCATATTTTACACCCAGTGTGCCCATGGGGTGTAAAGTCCATAGCATAACCTAGATTATTGACTCTAGTGCAAGTGGAGTCTGTCGGAGATCTGCCTAGAGGTAATAAGTAAATGTTATTGAGTATCTCCCTGTTCATAATTATGTGGGGGTTTATGTTCCATGCTATAACTGCTAGGTTCTCGAGTCTAAATACCCGAGGCGCGGAGGAATACTCATATGCATGTGTGGAATAATAAACGGTAAAATGTATTCCTATTCCTGGCCTCTAAGACTATCTCAAGTGTTTGCATGATGGTTCTGTTTTCCTGATATGGGCATGTCCTATGCCTGCAACTTAGAGGGCAACAATGGTGAAGAACATCTGTGTTGAATCGACCCGAATTGTGTTATCTATGGATGCATCGTCACAATTTAATGGTTAATAACCCAGAGATGGTTTTTGGTTTGGCATGATTCCTTAACCAGAGAGGATCGAGTTTCTTCATGCTTGCTTCAGGAACTTTGGTTTTGTAAATGTCATCCGTAATGGTGCTATTACGGCCGGCTTACGGTTTCATGAAAAGTATGTCAAGTGAATTGATGGCTCATGATTGGGATTTGGCTTCCTCCGACGATGGAGAGATATCTCCCCCTTGGCCCTCTCGGTGGTTACCTATCCATCATCGTCTGGACAGACACACAAGTGATTTGATCACGGGATGCCAGAACATGGTAACGAGAAAAAGAGAACAATACTGGTAACGAGGTAACTGCATAGTGGACAAGTTTTGATCCACGAGAATGCCACCATGGTCTCACCTCGGTAATTATACATATCGCCGAGCAACAGGCATAGCACACGGTAACTGGAGGTTCACTCTAATATACTTCGTGTGGGTATAGGGGTCAATATGGGTGTCCATGGCTCCGTGTTTTTCATTGATCGGAAGGGGGTTGCTGGGTCATTCTATACTTTCACCGAACCTATAGGGTCACACCGCTTGGGTCATCTATCTCTGAATACTAGACCGGGAGTCTGGAGAGAGAGTCTCCGGAAAAAGTTTTCGGGACCATCGAAAAGTAACCGAGAGAGAGTTCACCGGATGATTTTTCCGGTTAAACTTAAAAGTTGTTTCAGGGGATGCCATTAAGTAATAATTGGGTTCCGCAACACGCCTGAAATAATTCTTGGAGGGTGCCAGAACATGCTGGAAACTTCTGGGAATTTCCGAAGAAAAAACGGAAATGTTTCGGAGCATTGGCCGGAAACCCGCTTTGTTTGCTTTCGCAGATGAAAATCACTAATCCAAATTGTTTGCGGACCAAATTCCAAAATCATTTGGTGTTGGTAGCTGGAATTATTCTAAGACCCACAAAATATTTTCGGGATTTAACGGTGGCGGACAATTGGTTCTTTGTAGTGACAATCACTTATGGATATTTTTTTGGAAAGCCACCTTTTTAGGTGGCGTTTGTAAAGGCTTCTAGAGGCTTGGGGCCACGAAGCCCCTCATGGGGCCCCCAAGAGGTTTGGCCGCCAAGGGAGGTGAGCTCCTTGTAGGCTCCACATGGCACCCCAATTTGGTCCAAACACCCTCATGTACACCTTTTTGCATGTGTGTTTTTGGTAATTGTGGTGCACACTACCCCTTGGTTTGTTTCCTATAAATAGGAGGTGGAGGGGGCTCCCAAACCTCATCCTTGCTCTCACATACACATGCCATGCATTTCTGGCTTCTCTCTCCCTCCCAACGAATAGTTTCCGTAGAGCCGAAAGACTGTCTGGGTTCAAGTGGGAACTAGTTCTGGACGGCGAAAGGCCCTTCGGATAGATGACACCGTATGGTTCAACTCTGTGAGAGATCGTAGTTTCGGTCTAGTTCGGGATTGCCTCCGAATGGCTGTCCGGTCCACCGTCCGAGTTTCGAGGGTCCCCCTCCCGAAGGGGCTGTCCGATTGGACGTCCGAGTTTTCAGGGTCATCCCGAAGGGTGTCCGCGACACCTTCCGGGGGACTGTCCGACCTTACTTCCGGAGTGCTGTCGCGAGGGGCAGACGATGGAGTACATCTCAGGTGGGAGGTTTTAATCCTATTTGCGGGGATGTGGCCCCGCCGATCGTCATCTACTCTACTTCCGCTGCGCTACCATCGATAACGAAAATGGACAAAATCCTTGTATGCAGTCTCCATAGTGGTCCTGGGCTGTGCGTAGGTCGAATTTTTGTGTTTTCTGCCGCTTTCCCCTACCTTGATAAGCAGAAAAATGTCACTTGAGGTCGGGAGGTACTCTGTTCAAATATTTCAATACTTGCTGGGAGAACCCGCATCAAACATTTTGTTGTTATTAAATATGCTGAATTTGGTTTAAATAATCCTTGATTATCTCATTATCGAACCTTATAAACAAGATAGACGAACCCATGCATCGGCATGCATGTAAGGCATGTAATTGGTGTGGTGTCAGCTGTTATTTTTTGACCGATATAAGGATAGCAATATTTTCTTGAATCTGTGTGGCATGAATTAATTAGCCGGTCAGAGAAATACTAGTAGAAGTTACTGTACAGTAGATTGCCATTGTAGTATTGTAGTAGGCATCTGGATAGATACATGGTGGTTTTGTGGTTTTGGCGCATTCATGCAAGTGGGGTGGATAGCAAGCATCAAGATAACGGAATGTGGGAAAAAGGAGATAATATGATCAATGGGATGAATGGTTGAGAAGGATGAGCGAAGATATGGTGCGGTCTATGGGAGAAGCGCTACTCGGTCCTCTGAATCATGGTTCCGCCTTTGCCTCGTGATGCGAATGGTCAGGGCCTTTTGTCCACCCCCCACCCCCGCATGTTGCCGCATAGGTCGTAGTGCGGCTAGGTGTAGTATCGTTATGGCACAAATTTACCGGCCATTTCCAGTACGATCCGAAGTGTGGCAGGCCGGTCCCGTCTGTGTTCTTTCTGGCAGAAAGGTTTGGTAGACGAGGTAAATGCTATTTTTTACATCTCTACCCTCTGCTCACGCAATTGATAAATACACCCCTTCGAATAAAATTGTCAAAATGCCCTAGCGAAAAGCCGTGGCCGTGCCGACCATGTCCCCTGCCGCCATACGGCGTGGCGGAAGCCCTTCCCCCCCGCCACCCAGGGTGGCGGAAAGCACCCCTGCTGCCTATGCCCGCGGTCATCTGCGTTTGCCACATATACCTGGTGGAAGGGCTCTCGTCGCGACACATGGTACTTCCGCTCCCCTATTCTGAAGGATACACGTGTCGCGACGACAAACTTTCCGCTATACCCAATGGAAGAAGGTACACGTGTCGCGATGACAGCCTTTCGTCAGGGCAATTTTTTGGCCAATCTTATTCGGGGGTGCATTTTTGTCAAATTGCGTTTCGGCAGAGGGTAGATGGTAAAAAAATGATAAATGCGTGCGTGTGGATTGCAGTGCAGTACTTAAAAAAAAAAAGACTTGCCTGACCATGCCGCTTGATGTGTATGGGGCCAGAATTCCGTAATCATTGTTGCACGCCCATTCCCGCTTAGGTGCTAATTGTTTATCGTCTAAGTTTAATTATCTGTTTGTTGCCTGTGAGTACAGTCAATGATAAAAAAAATTAGCTTCATATCGCCCAATCATAAAGACGTGACAGTAGGGACATGCTTGACCAGTGTGACAGTGGGGACAGGCGACCATCGGCATATAACCAAACGAGGTATTGCTGTAGTACGATGTATACTGGCGTGCCCTGTCTAATGGCTAGATTCTTCGACTAGAGCTACCTCTCCTCCTGGATACAAGTGCTGGCAGACCGGGGAAGCTCGAATCCCTATGGCTTGTGGACGGCACAGACAACGTCGTCCGTGAGGCTCGGCCTCGCTATTTGCATTTTTGGAAGGATGCAAACCTCAGGCAAGAGCCTGTCGGTAGGCATGCAACATGATGCATGCATCGATTCTGCGCCCCCTTTGTTGTTTGTGGCGGATGGTTAGTGGGGTAGTACACCATGCATCGGTCCTGCATGGCGCGCTCTGTCCCCTATGAGCCCTATCAGATTCCCGTGAGGAAGTCCAGAGTTGAGATGACAAGGTATAAGCTAGCTTCGCATGTTTTTGTTTTTTGTCGCTGCGGGCCTGAACATCATGCAATGCATCCAATAGGGTGTGTTTGGATAGAGTGTATCAAGAATGCATGAGAAGTCAAAGTTTGCCTTCGCGACACACTTTTGGGTGTTTGTAGAGTGTAATCAAGGGTGCATGAGTCCACTAGATCAACACAAAATACACTAGAAGCAGACCTGAGGGAGCATCATGAAGAGGGGTGTTGGAGATGAGCATGCATGAAGAGTGACACCTATTGGCAAGATGAGAATGTAACCAAACACACCCTTAGTCCATCCACTCCATCGTCTGGCCTAGCAACCTACAGTCTACTGCTCATGCAACACAGGCACAAACTATCCAGCGACAACTCTTGCGAGGGCTCCTGCCAAAGTCTTTGGCGGAGTATAACGCCCTCCCGTCGAGAACCATGGCGGTAAGGGTCGGTTCCACACCTAACGGGTGTGACGTGCCCGGTAAGTCCGCATGGCCGGTAGGTTATGCTAACCCTGCCGTCGAGGCCATTGCGTATAAAAAGGTTCAATCCCGAAATTTTTACGAACAGGTCAGATCTGTCTGTTGTTAGTTAATCACTAATTCTTGGGTATTGCGAGTTATCACAAAGATCCCCGCTCGATTGCTTTTCTGTTTGCAACTCGATGTAGAACTACTATGCCTGAAAAGACTACCAGAATGAGGTTTAGGTATACCCAGGGAACAATAGTTTAAATGTTACATACCTTCCATCGGTGTATTACCGCTGGTAATGTATTTTCATATTCATTTAAGTTTCACCAACTCTAGGCCCTTGCATAAGGTATCTTGCAAGAAGTTTGTGTCATAAGAGAACTTGTGATGTTCTTGTTGGTAATGAACATAACGACCATACTTTCATTATGAATGAGATGTAATGTTATGAAATGTCCAATACAATACATACCCTATATTTACTTTCATATCATTTTAGAGTTTCATACCTCAGCCCATTGCACAAGGTTTGTTGCAAAAGAGTTGTTCATAAAAATACAATTGTTTGTCAGTATTTGAATAACATGAAGGGCAGCTTCCATCCAGATGGTACGTATGTTATGAATATGATTGTAATATGATACATCCATAACACTGACGCTAATGTCGCAAGACTAAAGAATACCACACAAGTTGGGCCTGTCATTTGGTCATACATTTGGAAAACCCGCATGGAAAATTCCATTATGATGGATTTTGAAGTCATTTGATTTTGAAATCTCTGACCCTTGCCCAAATTTCCTCCGAAAGTGAAGTGACTGAAATACCGTTTCAGAGGCCATAAAGAAGCAGAGCAATAAAAACTTATGATGATCATACCTTTTGATGTGTGTAGTTCAATAATGTTGTTTGACGTAGTGGATTTTATCTATCTTCAGAAATGACTCAATAGATATATGGATAATTACTTGATGGACTTAAGGCGGATCTTTGGGGAAATCATCCGAAATATTTGCAAAAATTGAAGTGGAAGTTAGTTTGTAACAGAAAATTAATGTTTCTACAATTCGTTGCAGAAAGGAATATTTGAGTTATAAGTTTAGCAATTCCTGATGATTTTGGTGAAAGGGTTTCATAACTTGCAACCTCCCGGATACACCACTACAAGTGGAAAGTCCGTGAAAATGTACTCGAACCATTCATGACAATGTAGAATCAAATATGACCATAAATATATTTGTCACTATCCCATTTTTAAGAGTGAATGCTTTAGAGACTGCGGCTTTTACCCTGAAAAAGCTCCTCGGTCTGTTTGAAAATGACGCATGGTGTGGTACACCCAACCATGTTATATCTTTTCTCAACATTTGAATATGGGGCGGATGTAAAGGTTACATACCTATTCCAAAACTGGCAATGCTACTTTGTAGGTTATCCCAAGCAATTGGGTATTCCTCCCTCACTATACGAGGCAAATAGGTTTGCCACAAAGACGTATGCTTTTGAGGAAATGTTCTTCTCAAAACGGTGGAGTGGGAGAACAGTGCACTCGATGAATACCAGTATCTTTGTCATCACGATCAAAGGAAAGAGACCTTGGGAAGTAATCTAGGTTCCTACCGACTAATTAGAAACAGGGCTAATGTGAAGCACCTTAATCCCGGCTTGTACCTGAACCGGCACTAGTGTGACATTAGTGCCGGTTCCAATGGCTAGGCGGCGGCACTCATTATACCGGTCGTGGCGAACCTTTAGTACCGGTTTCGTGCCACGACCCGGTACTAAAGAGGTGGTGGCAGGCTGTTGTCAGGCTGGGGCCCCACCACACCTTTATACGTTTCATTCCACGAACCGTTACTAGAGCAGAAAAGGGTTGAACATTGATGATGTGCCTTTGAATGTGCATAATGAACACACAAAAATGTCTGGAGTTAAATAAGTTATTAAAAAATGAAGAGAGGGCACAATGCTCACTCCACCTTTGGTTATCTCCAGGCTGAGAACTGCAGATTATCTCCAGCCGTCTCAACACCATTTCACATGGCCTGGAGCTTAAGCACGGCAGGTGAAGCATTGCACCTCTCCTTCATTTTTTCTTCGTCTTTGCACTCATGCTTATAAACCGCTACTTAGTCCCTCTAGCCAACCGCCAGGACAATGCCTTTATAGTCGGTGTTGGTGGCTCCAACGCGAACTAGAAGGACTTCCATTTGCTATTTTCATGCATTTACTGATTTTTTTGAGCTAATGACCCTGAAATTGAAAAGCACTACAAATGAACTCTGAAAAGGTTGAAAGTTGGCATGGTATCATCATTTCACCCACATAGCATGTGCTAAAAGTTGAGAGGGTTACGGCAAAAACTGATGCACTTCGTGTACAAATGGACAACTCTTTCGAAGTATCAGGGTTTCGGACGAAAACTCATCTGTTACAAAGGCATTTCATTTTTTTAACTTATTCAACTCCAGACTTTTTGTGCGTTCAGTATGCCCATTCAAGCAATCATCAATTTTCAACCCTTTCTGACTTCATTTGCTATTTTTCATGCATTTACTGATTTTTTTAGCTAAATGACCCTGAATTGAAAGCACTACAAATGAACTCTGAAAAGGTTGAAAGTTGGCATGGTTATCATCATTTCACCCACTAGCATGTGCCTAAAAGTTGAGAGGTTACGCCAAAACTGGATGCACTTCGTGTACAAATGGACAATCTCTTTCGAGTATCGGGTTCGGACGAAAACTCATCTGTTACAAAGGCAATTCATTTTTTTAAACTTATTTCAACTCCAGACTTTTTGTGCGTTCAGTATGCACCATTCAAAGCCACGTCATCACTTTCCAACCCTTTCTGACTTCATTTGCTATTTTCATGCATTTACTGATTTTTTGAGCTAAATGACCCTGAAATTGAAAAGCACTACAATGAACTCTGAAAGGTTGAAAGTTGGCATGGTATCATCATTTCACCCACATAGAATTGCTAAAAGTTGAGAGTGGTTACGGCAAAAACTGGATGCACTTCGTGTACAAAATGGACATCTCTTTCGAGTTATCAGGTTTCGACGAAACTCTCTGTTACAAAGGGCATTTTCATTTTTTACTTATTTCAACTCCAGACTTTTTGTTTGTGTCAATATGCCCATTCAAGCCACATCATCAATTTTCAACTTCTTTCTGACTTCATTTGCTATTTTTCATGCATTTACTGTTTTTTTAGCTAAATGACCCTGAAATTGAAAAGCACTACAAATGAACTCTGAAAAGGTTGAAATTTGGCATGGTTCATATTTACCCACAAGCATGTGCTAAAAAGTTGAGAGGTTACGGCAAAAACTGGATGCACTTCGTGTACAAAATGGACAATCTCTTTCGAAGTATCAGGGTTTCGGACGAAAACTCATCTTACAAAGGCAATTATCATTTTTAAACTTATTCAACTCCACTTTTTGTGCTTCAGTAGCACCATTCAAAGCCACTCATCAATTTCCAACCCTTCTGACTTCATTTTGGATATTTTTCATGCATTACTGATTTTTTTTGAGCTAAATGACCCTGAAATTGAACACTAAAATGAACTCTAAAAGGTTGAAGTAGGCATGGTATCATCATTTCACCCACATCGCATGTGCTAAAAGTTGAAGTTACGCAAAAACTGGATGCACTTCATGTACAAAATGGACAATCCTTTCGAAGTATCAGGTTTCACGAAAACTCTCTGTACAAAGGCATTTCATTTTTTTAACTTATTTCAATCCAGACTTTTTGTGCGTTCATTACCCATTCAACCAACTCATCATTTTTAAAACCCTTTCTGACTTCATTTGCAATTTTTTCATGCATTTACTGATTTTTTGAGCTAATGACCCTAAATTGAAAGCACTACAATGAACTCTGAAAAGGTTGAAAGTTGCATGTTCATCATCATTTAACCCACAGCAGTCCTAAAAGTTGAAGGGTTCGGCAAAACTGGATGCACTTCGTGTACAAAATGGACATTCCTTTCGAAGTATCAGGGTTTCGGACGAAACTCATCTGTTACAAAGGCAATTCATTTTTTAAACTTATTATCACTCCAGACTTTTTGTGCTTCGTATGCACCATTCAAAGCACATCATCAATTTTCAACCCTTTCTTGACTTTCATTTGCTATTTTTCATGCATTTACTGATTTTTTTGCTAAATGACCCTGAAATTGAAAAGCACTACAAATGACTCTGAAAAGTTGAAAGTTGGCATGGTATCATCATTTCACCCACATAGCATGTGCTAAAAGTTGAGAGGGTTACGGCAAAACGGATGCACTTCGTGTACAAAATGGACAATCTCTTTCGAAGTATAAGGTTTCGGACGAAAACTTCTGTTACAAAGGCATTTCATTTTTTAACTTATTTCAACTCCAGATTTTTGTGCGTTCAGTACACTCCATCAAAGCCACTCATCAATTTTCAACCCTTTCTGACTTCATTTGCTATTTTTCAATGCATTTTTACTGATTTTTTAGCTAAATGACCTGAAATTGAAAGCACTACAATGAACTCTGAAAAGGTTGAAGTTGGCATGGTATCATCATTTACCCACATCGCATGTGCTAAAAGTTGAGAGGGTTACGGCAAAAACTGGATGCACTTCGTGTACAAATGGACAATCTCTTTCGATATCAGGTTTCGGACGAAAACATCTGTTACAAGGCATTTCATTTTTTTAATTATTCAACTCCACAATTTTGTGTGTCTTCAGTATGCACCTTCAAAGCCACGTCACACTTTCAACCCTTTCTGACTTCATTTGCTG
>CM022299.1:475099688-475117933 GCA_011799875.1 Thinopyrum elongatum | reverse complement strand
TAAATGCATGAAAAATAGGCAAATGAGTCAGAAAGGTTTGGAATTGATGACGTGGCTTTGAATGGTGTATTGCTGAACTACACAAAAAGTCTGGAGTGAAATGCCCTTTGTAACACATGTACTCTTTTCGTCCGAACCCCCGATCCTTCGAAAGCTGAGATTGTCCTTTTGTACACGAAGTTGCATCCCAGTTTTTTTCACCGTAACCTTCCTCTCATACTTTTTAGCACATGCTATGTGGTAAATGTGATACCAGGCCAACTACTTTCCCTTTCAACAACCTTTAGAGTTTCTTTGTAGTGCTTTTCAATTTCAGGGTCATTTAGCATAAAAAAATCATTTAAATGCAGAAAATAGCAACTGAAGTCAAAAGGGTTTGGAAATTGATGACGTGCCTTGCGGAATGGTGCATACTGATGCACAAAAGTCTGGAGTTGAATAAGTTTAAAAAAAATGAAATGCCTTTGTAACAGATGAGTTTTCGTCCGAAACCCGGATACCTTCGAAAGAGATTGTCCATTTTGGTACCGAAGGTTCATCTACTTTTGCCGTAACCTCTCAACTTTTTAGCACAGCTTTGGGTGAAATATGATACCTATGCCAACTTTCAACCTTTTCAGAGTTCATTGGTAAGCTTTTCATTGTTTTCATTTCCCATCAAGGGTCCAGTTAGTCTCAAAAATCGTAAATGCATGAACTGTCAAATGAAATTCAGAAAAGGGTTGGAAATTGATTATTGGTTTGAATGTGCATACTAAACGCACCAAAAGTCGGAGTTGAAATAAGTTTAAAAAATAAACCTTTGTAACATCAGTTTTCATGCCGAACCCCTGATACTTCCGAAAGAGATTGTCATTTTTATAACACGAAGTGCAGCCAGGTTTTTGCCGTAACCCTTCTTTCAATTTTTAGCACATGCTATGTCGAATTAAAAATAAGATCCCCAGCCCAACTTTCCAACCTTTCAGAGTTCATTAGTAGTGCTTTCTTCAAAGTTCAGTCGTGTAGGTAACGATAGGGCCAATGAAATGTCCGTGGTAGAGCGATAGGCAATGAGGGGAGGTCAGAAAGGGTTTGGAAATTGAGGCATGCTCTGAACTGGTGCAGACTGAATGCAACAAAAATCCGGGAGTTGAAATAGTTTAAAAAATGAAATGTCGGCGTGGGGTGTGTAACAGATGAGTTGTCGGCCGAACCCGATACTTCGAAAGAGATTGTCCATTTTGTACATGAAGTGGCTTGTGCCAGTTTTGTGCCCGTGGTAAACCCGGTCACTTTTTGTATAGCCACATGCTTTGTGGCGAAATGATGATACCGAGTGCCAACTTTCAACCGTTTCAGATTCTTTGTAATTGGGCTTTTCAATTTCAGGGTCTTTAGCTCAAAAATCATAAGCATGAAAAATAGCAAATAAGTGAGAAAGGGCTGAAATTTATGTTGCTTCGGCATGGTCATACTGAACGCACCAAAAGTCTGGAGTTGAAATATTTAAAAACATGAAATGCCTTTGTAACAAATGAGTTGTCGTGCGAAACCCCTGATACTTCGAAAGATTGTCCATTTTGTACACGAAGTGATCCAGTTTTTTGCCGTAACCCTCTCAATCTTTCTAGTCACACATGCTAATGTGGGCTTGAAATGATGATCCATGCCGACTTTCAACCTTTGCACGAGGTCTTTGTAGTGCTGTTCATTTTCATGTCATTTAGCCTCAAAAAAATCCGTAAATGCATGAAAAATACAAATGAGTCAGAAAGGTTTGATTATGAGAGTCCTGGGCTTTGAAATGGTGCATCCGCCGTGAATGCCCCAAAAATTCTGGGATGTTGAAATTATTTTAAAAAAATGAAATGCCTTGGGTATCCAGATGGAGTTTTCGCCGAAACCCTGATACTCGTTCGGAATGGATGGTCCATTTTGTATACACGAAGTGCATCCAGTTTTTGCCGTAACCCTCTCAAACGTTTTTAGCACATCATGTGGATTAAATGATGAAACCATGCCAACTTTCACAGTTCCAATTTTCACCCTTTTCAGAGATTCATTTGTGTTGCTTTTCATACTTTCAGTCAGGGTCAGTTAGCTCAATTTTTTAAATAAATGCATAAAAAATAGCAAATAAGTCAGAAGGGTTGGAATTTGATGACGTGTCTTTGATATGGTGGCAACGGAACTCACAAAAAGTCGGAGTTTTAAATAAGTTGAAAAATGAATGCCTTTTTAACAGATGAATTTTTGGTCCGAACCGATACTCTTTCGAACAGATTGTGCATTTTCTACAACGAATTGGCATCCAGTTTTTTGCCGTAAACCTCTCCACTTTTTTCGTCCACACTATGCCATTTGGTGAATGCATGAACCATGCCACTTCAACCTTTAAAAGTTCATTTGTATTGCTTTTAATTTCATCAGGCATTTAGCTCTAAAAATCCGTAAATGCATGAAAAATGCAAATGAAGTTCCAGAAGGGTTGGAAATTTGATGACGTGGCTTTGAATGGTTTATACTAAACAGCACAAAGGCTGGAGTTGATAAGTTTAAAAATGAAATGCCTTGGTAACTGAAGTGAGTTTTCCCGTGCGAAAACCCTGATTATCTACTCGAAATGATGTAGGTCCATTTTGTACAAGACGTGCATCCCGAGTTTTTGGCCGTAACCCTCCTGCTCAACTTTTAACACATGCTATGTGGGTGAAATGATTATACCATGGCCAACTTTCATCAATCAACATTTCAATAGTTCATTTGTAGTGCTTTTCAATTTCAGGGTCATTTAGCTAAAAAAATATCATATAAGCACTGTAAAATAGCAAATGAAGGTCAGAAAGGTTTGGAATTGATGACTTGATTTGATGGTGCAGACTAACCACAAATTCTGGAGATGAATAATTTAAAAAAATTGAAATGCCTTTGTAATAGATGAGTTCCTCGTACGAAACCCTGATACTTCGAAAAGAGATTGTCATTTTGTACCACGAAGGCATCTATTTTTGCCATAACCCTACTCAACTTTTGAGCACATGCTATGTGGGTGAAATGCATGAATACCATTGCAACTGTCAACATTTTCAGATTCATTTGTAGTGCTTTTCACATTTTCAAGGTCATTAGCTCAAAAAATCAGTAAAATGCATAAAAATAGCAATTGAAGAATCCCAAAAGGGTTGGAAATTGATGACGTGGCTTTGAAATGGTGCGTACTTGAACGCACAAAGTGTCAGGTTAGTTGAAATAAGTTTAAACAAATGAAAAGCCTTTTGTAACACATGAGTTTT
The DNA here is from genome assembly GCA_011799875.1 of Thinopyrum elongatum. Taxonomy (NCBI): domain Eukaryota; kingdom Viridiplantae; phylum Streptophyta; class Magnoliopsida; order Poales; family Poaceae; genus Thinopyrum; species Thinopyrum elongatum. The sequence goes on along the minus strand of CM022299.1, from coordinate 475,114,658 downwards.
CGCTAAACCTTGATACTTCGAAAGAGATTGTCCATTTTGTACACGATTGCACCAGTTTTTGCGGTATCCTCTCAACTTTTTAGTCATGCGCTATGTGGATAGATGTTGATACCATGCAACCTTTCAACCTTTTCAAGTTCACTTGTAGTGCTTTTCAATTTCAAGGGTCTTATCTCAAAAAAAATCAGTAATTGCATGAAAAATAGCAAATGAAGTCAGAAAGGGCTGAAATTTATGATTGCTTGAATGGTGCATACTGAACACACAAAAAGTCGGAGTTGAAATAGTTTAAAAAATGAAATGCCTTTGTCAGATAGTTTTCGTCCGAACCCCGGATACTTGAAAGAGATTGTCCATTTTTGTACATGAAGTGCATCCAGTTTTTGCCGTAACCCTCTCACTTTTAAGCACAGTGCTATTGGGGTGAAATGATGATACCATGCCAACTTTCAACCTTTTCAAGTTCATTTGTAGTGCTTTCAATTTCAGGGTCATTAGCTCAAAAATCTGTAAATGCATGAAATATCAAATGAGTCAGAAAGGTTTTGAAAATTTTGATGTTGTTTGATGGTGCATACTGAACGCACACAAAGTCTAGAGTAGATGAAATAAGTTTAAAAAAATGAAATGCCTTTGTAACAGATGATTTTCTGCGAAACCCTGATACTTCGAAAGAGATTGTCCATTTTGTACACAAGGCATCAATTTTTTTTGCCGTACCCTCTCATACTTTTTAAGCACTGCTATGTGGGTGAAATGATGATACCATGCCAACTTTCAACCTTTAAAGTTCATTTGTAGTGCTTTCAATTTCAGGGTCATTTGGTAAAAAAAATCAGTAAATGCATGAAAAATAAGCAAATAAGTCAGAAAGGGTTGGAAATTGTATGACGTGGATTTGAATGTGGCATACGAACCCACAAAAATTCTGGAGATGAAATAATTTTAAAAAAATGAAATGCCTTTGTAATAGATGAGTTCTCGGTACGAAACCCTGATACTTCGCAAGAGATTGTCCATTTTGTACAGAGTGCATCATTTTTTTGCCGTAACCCTCTCAACTTTTTAGGCACAATGCCATGTGGATTAAAATTAGATACCATGCCAACTTTCCAATTCAACTTTTTCGGAGTTCATTTGTAGTGCTTTTCACTTTCAGAGGTCATTTAGCTCAAAAAATTTAATAAATGCATGAAAAATGCAAATGAAGTCAGAAAGGGTTGAAATTGATGACGTGGCTTTGAAATGGTGTAATACTGAACACACAAAAAGGCTGGAGTTTGAAATAAGTTTAAAAAATGAAATGCCTTTGTAACTGATGAGTTTTCGTGCGAAACCCTGATCCTTCGAAAGAGTATTCCATTTTGTACACGACGTGATCCAGTTTTTGCGTAACCTCCTCAACTTTTTAACCACTGCTACTGTGGGTGAATGATGATACCATGCCAACTTTCAACATTTTCAGAGTTCATTTGTATTGCTTTTCAATTTCAGGGGTCATTTAGCTATCAAAAAATAATCAATAAAATGCATGAAAAAGAGCAAAATGAGTCAGAAAGGGTTGAAATTGATATGACCTGGGTTTGAATGGTGCATACTAAACACAAAAAACTTCTGGAGATGAATAATTTTAAAAAAATGAAATGCCTTTGTAATAGATGAGTTCTCGTACGAAACCCGATACTTCAAAGAGATTGCATTTTGTACACGAATGCATCTAGTTTTTTGCCTAACCTCTCAACTTTTTAGCACATGGTATTGGTGAAATGATGATACCATATGCCAACTGTCCACATTTTCAGAGTTCATTTGTAGTGCTTTCAATTTCAGGGTCATTTAGCTCAAAAATCACAGTTAAATGCATGAAAAATAGCAAATGAAGTCAGAAAGGGTTGGAAATTGATACTGTGCTTTGAATGGTGCGTACTGAACGCACAAAAGTCAGGATGTTGAATAAGTTTAAAAAATGAAAAGCCTTTTGTAACACATGATTTTCGTCTGAAACCTTGATACTTCGAAGAGATTGTCCATTTTGTACACGAGTGCATCCAGTTTTTGCGGTAATCTCTCTCAACTTTTTAGCACGTCTATGTGGATTAATATGATGATACCATGCCAACTTTCAACCTTTTAGAGTTCATTTGTAGTGCTTTTCAATTTCAAGGTCATTTAGCTCAAAAAAATCAGTAATTGCATGAAAAATAGCAAATGAAGTCAGAAAGGGCTGAAATTTTATGATGTGGCTATTGAATGGTGCTATCTGAACACACAAAAAGTCTGGAGTTGAAATAAGTTTAAAAAAATGAAATGCCTTTGTAACAGATGAGTTTTCGTCCGAAACCCGGATATATCTGATTCGAAGAGATTGTCCATTTGTATCATGAAGTGCATCAGTTTTTGCCGTAACCCTCTCCAACTTTTAAGCACTGCTGTGTGGTGAAATGATATGACCTATGCCAACTTTCAACTTTCAATTTTCAGATGTTCCATTTGTAGTGTGCTTTTCATTTCAGGGTCATTTCGGCTCAAAAAATCTGTGTAAATGCATGAAAAATGTCAAATGAAGTCGGAAGGTTGAAATTTAATGCGGATGTTGCATTTGAATGTGTGGTGCATACTGAACGCACAAAAAGTCTAGAGTTGAAATAAGTTTAAAAAATGAATGCCTTTGTAACAATGAGTTTCATGCCGAAACACGGATACTTCGAAAGAGATTGTCCATTTTGTACCGAATATGCCTCCAATTTTTTTCCTGTAACCCTCTCTACTTTTAGCACATGCTATATGGGTGAAATGATGATACCATGCCAACTTTCAACTCTTTTAAAAGTTCATTTGTAGTGCTTTTCAATTTCAGGGTCATTTTGGTAAAAAATCATTAAATGCATGAAAAATAAACAATAAGTCAGAAAGGGTTGGAAATTAGCGACGTGGATTTGAATGGTGCATACTAACACCACAAATTCTGGAATAAATAATTTTAAAAAAAATGAATGCCTTTGTATTGGATGATTCTTCGTAACGAAACCCTTCAACTTCGAAAGAGATTGTCCATTTGGTACAGGAAGTGCATCAGTTTTTGCCGTAACCCTCTCAACTTTTAGCACATGCTATGTGGATATGAAATGATGATACCATGCCAACTTTCAACTTTTCGGATTATCATTTGTAGTGCTTTTCACTTTTAGGGTCATTTAGCTCAAAAAATTTATAAATGCATGAAAAATAGCAATGAAGTCAGAAAGGGTTGGAAATTAATGACATGGCTTTGAATGGTGTAATGAAACACGCAAAGTCTGGAGTTGAAATAGTTTAAAAATTAATGCCTTTTGTAACAGATGAGTTTTTCATCCGAAACCCTATACTTGTCGACTTCGAAGAGATTGTCCATTTTGACACATGTAGTGCATCCAGTTTTTGTCGTAACCCTCCACTTTTTAGCACATCTAGTCGATTAATGATGATACCATGCCAACTTTCAACCTTTTCAGAGTTCATTGTAGTGCTTTTCAAATTCAGGGTCATTTAGCTAAAAAAATCTATAAATGCATGAAAAAATACAAATGAAGTCAGAAAGGGTTGAAATTGATGACGTGGCTTGAATTTGCATACTGTGAATGTCACACAAAGCCTGGAGTTGAAAATAAGTTTAAAAAAAATGAAATGCCTTTGTAACAGATGAGTTTTCGTCCGATACCCTGATACTTCGAAAGAGATTGTCCATTTTGTACACGAAGTGCATCCAGTTTTTGCCGTAACCCTCTCAACTTTTTAAGCAGCATGCTATGGGGGTGCATGATGATACATGGCCAACTTTCCACCTTTTCAGAGTTCTTTTGTAGTGCTTTTTCAATTTTCAGGGTCATTTAGCTCAAAAAATCATTAAATGCATGAAAAAATAGCAAATGAAGTCTAGAAAGGTTAAAATTTATGATTTGCTTCGAATGTTCGTTACTAACGCACAAAAGTTCTGGAGTTGAAATAAGTTTAATAAAAAATGAAAATGCCTTTGTAACAAATGATGTTTCGTGCAAACCCTAATACTTCGAAGAGATTGTCCATTTTTGTACACGAAGTGCATCCTGTTTTGTTGCGTAACCCTCTCAACTTTTAGCACATGCTATGTGGGTGAAATGATGATACCATCTCCAACTTTCACCTTAAAAGTTCATTTGTAGTGCTTTTTCAATTTCAGGGTCATTTATCCTAAAAAAATCCAGTAAATGCATGAAAATAGCAAATGAGTCAGAAAGGGTTGGAAATTGAGACATTGCTTTTGAATGAGTCATGCTGAACATACAAAAGTTCTGGAGTTGAAATAAGTTTAAAAAAATAAAAATGCCTTTGTAACAGATGAGTTTTCCGTCCGAACCCCTGATACTTCGAAAGATTGTCCATTTTGTCACAGAAGTGCATCCAGTTTTGCCGTGCCCTCTATAATTTTAGCACATGCTATGCGGGTGAAATTGATGATCATGCCAACTTTCCACATCTTTTAAATAAGATTTCATGGTAGGGCTTTTCAATTTACAGGGTATTTAGCTAAAAAATCAATTAAATTCATGAAAAAGAGCAATGAAGTCAGAAAGGGTTGAAATTGATGAGTGGCTTTGAATGGAGTGTGCTGAACACAACAAAAAGTCTGGAGTTGAAATAAGTTTAAAAAAAATGAAATGCCTTTGTAACAGATGAATTTTCGTCGAACCCTGAAACTTCGAAAGAGATTGTCCATTTTTGTACACGAAGTGCCTCCAATTTTTGCAGTAACCATCTCAACTTTTTAGCACATGCGATGGGATTAAATGATGATACCATGCCAACTTCAATCTTTCAGAGTTCATTTGTAGTGCTTTTCAATTCCCAGGGTCATTTAGCTAAAAATCAGTAATGCATGCATGAAATAGTCAAATGAAGTCAAAAGGGTTGAAAATTTAGGATGTGGCTTTGATGGTGCATACTGAACAAAAAAAGTCTGAGGTTGAAATAAGTTTTAAAAAAAATGAAATGCCTGTAATAGATGAGTTCTCGTCGGAAACCCTGATACTCGAAAGAGATTGTCAATTTTGTACACGAAGGTGCATCCAGTTTTTTGACCTAACCCTCTCAACTTTTAGCATCATTGCTATGTGGGTGAAATGATATACCATGCCAACTTTCAACCTTTTCAGAGTTCATTTGTAGTGCTTTTCATATCAGGTCATTTAGCTCAAAAAATCAGTAAATGCATGAAAAGTACCAAATGAAGTCAGAAAGGGTTGGAAATTGATGACATGGCTTTTGAATGGTGCATACTGAATGCACAAAAAGACTGGAGTTGAAATAAGTTTAAAAATGATAATGCCTTTGTAACATGAGTTTTCGTCCGAAACCTTGATAACTTCGAAAGAGATTGTCCATTTTGTACATGAAGTGCATCCAGTTTTTGCGGTAATCCTCCTCACTTTTTAGCACATGCTATGTGGATTAAATGATGATACCTTGCCAACTTTCAACCTTTTTTTAGAGTTCATTTGTAGTGCTTTTCAATTTAGGGTCATTTAGCTCAAAAAAAATCAGTAATGCATGAAAAATGAAAATGACAGTCAGAAAGGGCTTCCAAAATTATGATGTGGCTTTGAATGGTGCTACTGAACACACAAAAATCTGGAGCTGAAATAAGTTTAAAAAAGGAATGCCTTTGTAACAGATGAGTTTTCGTCCAAACCCTGATACTTCGAAAGAGTATTGTCCATTTTGTACATGAATATGCATCCAATTTTTGCCGTAATCAACTTCCTCTTACAACGTTTTAGCACATGCTATGTGGTGGAATGATGATACCTGTCATGCCAACTTCACAACCTTTTCAGAGTTCATTTTAGTGTCTTTTCAATTCAGTGTCATTTAGTCAAAAATCAGTAAATGCATGAAAATAGCAAATGAAGTCAGAAAGGTTTTGAAAATTTATGATGTTGCTTTGAATGTGCATGCTGAACGCACAAAAAAAGTCTGGAGTTAAATAATTTTACAAAAAATGAAAATGCCTTTGTTAACAATAGTTTTCGTGGCGAAACCCTTCATACTTTCGAAGAGAGTGTCCATTTGTGACATGAATGTCATCCAGTTTTGCCGTTAAACCCTCTCAACTTTTAGCACATGCTATGTGGGTGAATAATGATGCCAACTTTCAACCTTTTAAAAGTTCATTGTAGTGCTTTTCATTTCAGAGTCATTTAGCTAAAAAAAAATCATTAAATGCATGAAAAATAGCAATGAAGTCAGAAAGGGTTGGAAATTGATGACGTGGCTTTGAATGAGTATACTCACACAAACAGTCTGGAGTTGAAATAAGTTTAAAAAAATGAAATGCCTTTGTAACAGATGAGTTTGTCCGACACCCAGATACTTCGAAGAGAATTGTCCATTTTGTACACGAAGGTGCCCTTTTTTTCGTAACCCTCTCACTTTTTAGCCACTGCTATGTGGGTGAAATTATATACCATGCCAACTTTCAACCTTTTCAGAGTTCATTTGTAGTGCTTTTCATTTCAGGGTCATTTAGATCAAAAAATCTGTAAGTGCATGGAAAATAATCATGAAGTCGGAAAGGTTGGAAATTGATGACATGGCTTTGAATGGTGCGTACTAACAACAAAAATTTTGTGAGTTGAATATGTTTAAAAATGAAATGCCTTTGTAACAGATGAGTTTTCGTCGTAAACCGATACTTCGAAAAGATTTGTCCATTTTGTACACGAAGTGCATCCAATTTTTTGCCGTAACCCTTTCAACTCTTAGACATGCATGTGGGTGAAATGAGATACCATGCCACTTCAACCTTTCAGAGTTCATTTGTAGTAGCTTTTCAATTTCAGGGTCATTATGTCAAAAAAATCAGTAAATGCTGAAAAATACCAAATGATTCAGAAAGGTGGAATTGATGATGTGGCTTTGAATGTGCATACTAAACGCCAAAAAGTCTTTAGTTGAAATAGTTTAAAATGAAATGCCTTTTGTAACAGATGGTTTTCATCCGAACCACTGATACTTACGAAAGAGATTGTCCATTTTTGTACACGTAGTGCACACCAGTTTTTTGCCGTAACCATCCTCAACTTTTTAGCACATGCTATGTCGATTAAAATGATGAACCATGCCAACTTTCAACCTTTTCAGAGTTCATTTGTAGTTGCTTTTCAATTCAGGGTCATTTGCTAAAAAAATCATAAATGCATGAAAATAGCAAATGAAGTCAGAAAGGGTTGGAAATTGATGACGTGGCTTTGAATGATTTGTTCGGAACACACAAAACGTCTGGAGTTGAATAAGTTTAAAAAAATGAAATGCCTTTGTACAGATGATTTTCATCCAAACCCTGATACTTCGAAAGAGATTGTCCATTTTGTACACGAAGTGCATCTAGTTTTTGGCCGAACCCTCTCAACTTTTATCACATGCTATGTGGTGAAATGATGATACCATGCCAACTTTCATCATTCACCTTTTCAGAGTTCATTTTTGTAGTGCTTTTCAATTTCAGGGTCATTTAGCTCAAAAAAATCATTAAATGCTGAAAAAGAAAATGAAGTCAGAAGGGTTGAAAATTTATGATGTTGCTCCTTCGATGGTGCGTACTAAACGCACGAAAAAGTCTGGAGTTGAATAAAGTTTAAAAAAGTGAATGCCTTTGTAACAAATGTGTTTTCGTGCGAAACCCTAATACTTCGAAAGAAGATTGTCCATTTTGTACACGAATGTCATCCGTTTTTTGCCGTAACCCTCTCAACTTTTAGCACATGCTATGTGGGTGAAATGATGTATACCATGCCAACTTTCAACCTTCGTTAAATTCATTTGTAGTGCTTTCACATTTCAGGGGTCATTTATCTAAAAAAATCAGTAATGCATGAAAAATAGCAAATAAGTCATGAAAGGTTGGAAATTGATGACATGGCTTTGAATGGAGTATGCTAACATACAAAAAGTCTGAGTCGAAATAGTTTTAAAAAAATGAAATGCCTTTGTAACACATCATGCAGTTTTCGTCACACCTGATACTTCGAAAGAGAATTGTCCATTTTGTACATGAATGGCAATCCAGTTTTTGTGTAACCCTCATCAACTTTTTGCACTGCTATGGTGGAATGATGGATACCATGCCACCTTTCAACCTTTTCAAATTCATTTGTAGTGCTTTTCAATTTCAGGGTATTTAGCATCAAAAACATCAGTAATGCATGAAAATAGCAATGAAGTCAAAAGGGTTAAAATTTGTGATGTGTGCTTTGAATGGTGCATACTGAACGACAAAAAGTCTGGAGTTGAAATAATTTAAAAACAAATGAAATGCCTTTGTAACAAATGAGTTTTCGTGCGACCCTGATACTTCGAAATGAATTGTCCATTTTGTACACGAAGTGCTTCCAGTTTTTTGTAGTAACACCTCTAAACTTTTTAGCACATGCTATTTGGGGTGAATATATACCATGCCACTTTCAACCTTTTAAAAGTTCATTTGTAGGGCTTTTCAATTCAGGGTCATTTAGCTAAAAAAAATCAATAAATGCATAAAAATAGCAAATGAAGTCAGAAAGGGTTGGAAATTGTGACGTGGCTTTGAATGGTGTAGCTGAACACACAAAATCTGGGAGTTGAAATGCCTTTGTAACAAATGAATTTTTGTCCGAAAACGCTGTAAACACTTCGAAAGAGATTGTCAATTTTGTACACGAATGTCATCCAAGTTTTTACCGTAACCCCTCAACTTTTTTAGCACATGTATGTGGTTAAATGATGATACCATGCCAACTTTCAACCTTTTCAGAGTTCATTTGTAGTGCTTTTCAATTTCAGGGTCATTTCGCTAAAAAATCAGTAAATGCATGAAAAATAGCAAATGAAGTCAGAAAGGGTTGGAAATTGTGACGTGGCCTGAATGGTGCATACTGAATCACAAAAAGTCTGGAGTTGAAATAATTTAAAAAATGAAATGCCTTTGTAACAATGATTTTTCGTCCGAACCCCTGATACTATCGAAAGAGATTGCCATTTTGTACACGAAGTGCATTACCTTTTCGTCACCCTCTCACTTTTTAGCACATGCTATGTGGTAAATGATGATACCATGCCACTTCAACCTTTTCAAAGTTCATTTGTAGAGCTTTTCAATTTCCAGGGTCAGTAGCTCAAAAAATCTTAAATGCATGAAAAATAGCAAATTGAAGTCAGAAAGGGTTGAAATTATGATGTGGCTTTGAATGGTGCATACTAAACGCACACAAAAGTCTGGAGTTGAAATTAGTTTAAAAATGAAATGCCTTTTGTAACAGATAGTTTTCAGTCACGAAACCCTGATACTTCGAATAGATTGTCCATTTTAGCACGAAGTGCATCCGTTTTTTGCCGTACCCTCTCAACTTTTTAGCACATGCTATGTGATTAATGAAGATACCATGCCAACTTTCACCTTTTCAGAGTTCATTTAGTGCTTTTCAAATCAAGGTCGTTTAGGTAAAAAATATCATAAATGCATGAAAAATAGCAAATGAAGTCAGAAAGGTTGGAAATTGATGACATGGCTGAATGGTGCCTACTGAATGCACAAAAGTCTGGAGTTGAAATAGTTAAAAAACTGAAATGCCTTTGTAACAGATAGTTTTCGTCCGAAACCCTGATACTTCGAAAGAGATTGTCCATTTTGTACATGAGTGCATCCAGTTTTTTGCCGTAACCCTGTCAACTTTTTAGCACATGCTTTGTGGGCGAAATGATGATACCGTTCCAACTTTCAACCTTTCAGAGTTCATTTGTAGTGCTTTTTCAATTTCAGGGTCATTTAGCTCAAAAAGTCAATTAATGCATGAAAATAGCAAATGAAGTCAGAAAGGGTGAAAATTATGATGTTGCTGCTTCGAATGGTGCATACTGAACCACAAAAAGTCTGGAGTTGAAATAAGTTTAAAATGAAATGGCCTTTGTACCAATGACTTTTCGTGCGAAACCCTGATACTTTCGAAAGGATTGTCCATTTTGTACACAGAAGGCATCCAGTTTTTTGCCGTAACCCTCTCAACTTCTTAGACACATGCTATGTGGGTGAAATGATGATACCATGCCACTTTCAACCTTTGCAGAGGTCATTTGTAGTGTTCTTTCAATTTCAGGGTCATTTAGCTCAAAAAAATTACATAAATGCATGAAAAATATCAATGAAGTCAGAAGGGTAGAAATTGATGATGTGGCTTGAATGGTGCCCTGAATGCACAAAACTCTGGAGTTGAATTATTTAAAAATAAATGCCTTTGTAAGACAGATGAGTTTTCGTCCGAAACCCTGATACTTCGAAAGAGATTGTCCATTTTGTACACGAAGTGCATCCAGTTTTTGCCGTAACCCTCTCACGTTTTCGACATGCTATGTGGATTAAATGATATACCATGCCAACTTTCAACCTTTTCAGAGTTCATTTGTGTGCTTTTCACTTTCAGGTCATTTAGCTCAAATTTTTTTTAATCATGCAGAAAATAGAAATGGAGTCAGAAAGGGTTGGATTTGATGACTGGCTTTGAATGGTGTCACCTGAATCGCACAAAAAGTCTGGAGTTGAAATAAGTTTTAAAAATGAAATCTTTGTAACAGATGAGTTTGTCCTAACCCTGATACTTCGAAACAGATTTCCATTTCTACACGAAGTCATCCAGTTTTTGCCCGTAAACCTCTCCACTTTTCGCACATGCCATGTGGGTGAAATGATGATACCATGCCAACTTTCAACCTTTTTAAAAGTTCATTGTGTAGGTGCTTTTAATTTCAGGTCATTTAGAGCCAAAAAATAAAATCGTAAATGCATGAAAAATAGCAAATGAAGTCAGAAAGGGTTGGAAATTGATGACGTGGTTTGAATGGTGTATACTGAACACACAAAAAGGCCTGGAGTTGAAATAAGTTTAAAAAAATGAATGCCTTTGTAACTGATGAGTTTTCGTGCGAAACCCCTGATACTTCGAAAAGATGTAGTCCTTTTTACCGTACGTGGGCATCCAGTTTTGCCGTAACCCTCTCACAACTTTTTAACACATGCTATGTGGGTGAAATGATGATACAGCCCAACTTTCACATTTCACGATTCATTTGTAGTGCTTTGCATTTCCAGGGTCATTTAGCTAAAAAAAATAATCATAAGCATTCTGAAAATAGCAATGAAGTCAGAAAGGGTTGGTAAATTGATGACGGGATTTTGAATGGTGACCATACTAAACAACACAAAATTCTGGAGATGAAATAATTTAATAAAAAATGAAATGCTGTTGTATAGATGATTCTCGTACGAACCTGATACTTCGAAAGAGATTGTCCTTTGCTACACGAAGTGCATCTAGTTTTTGCCATAACCCTCTCCTTTTTAGCACATGCTATGGACTGTGTGAAATGATGATACCATGCCAACTGTCACATTTTCAAGTCATTTGTAGGCTTTTCAATTTCAGGTTCATTTAGCAAAAAAAAAATCAGTTAATGCATGTAAAAATAGCAAATGAAGTGAGAAAGGGATTGGAAATTGATGACGTGCTTTTGAATGGTGCGTAATGAACGCACAAATGTCAATTAGTTGAAATATGTTTAAAAAATGAAAAGGCTGTTTGTAAACCACAATGCGGAGTTCTTCGTCTAAACCTTGATACTTCGAAAGAGATGGTCCATTTTGTACACGAAGTTGCATAAGTTTTTGCGTAGCCTCTCAATTTTTAAGCAGTGCTATGTGATTAGATGTTGATCACATGCCAACTTTCAACTTTTCAGTGTTCATTTGTAGTCGCGTTTCAATTTCAAGGTCATTTAGCTAAAAAAAAAATCAGTAATTGCATGAAAAATAGCAAATTAAGTCCAAAAAGAAAGGCTGAAAGATTATGATGTGGCTTTTGAATGGTGCATACGACACACAAAAAGTCTTGGATTGAGTAAATTATTTAAAAAAATGAATGCCTTTGTATAAGATGGTTTTCGTCCGAAAACCGGATAATTCGAAAGAGCATTGTCCATTTGTACATGCAGTGTCATCCAGTTTTTGCCGTAACCCTCTCACTTTTTAGCACAGGCTATGCTGTGGTGAAATGATGATACCATGGCAAAACTTTCCCAACCTGTTAAAAGTTCATTTGTAAGTGCTTTTCAATTCAGGGTTCATTTTGGTAAAAAAAATCAGTAAGCAGAAATAACAAATAAATTCAGAAGGGTTTGGAAATTGATGACGTGGATTTAATGGTGCAATACGAAACACACACACAAAAATTCTGGAGATGAAATAATTTTAAAAAAATGAAACTGCCTTTTTTGTAATAGATGAGTTCTCGTACGAACAACCCTTGATCTTCGAAAAGATATGGTCCATTTTGACAGGAAGTGCATCCGTTTTTGCCGTAACCTCTCACTTTTTGTCACATGCTATGTGGGATTAAATGATGTTACCATGCCAACTTTCAACTTTTTCGGAGTTTCATTTGTAGGCTTTTCACTTCAGGGTCATTTGGAGCTCAAAACAAATTTAAATAATGCATGAAAAATAGCAAATGAAGTCAGTAAAGGGTGGAAATTGATGACGTTGCCTTTGAATGAGTGCATACTGAAGCACAAAAAGTCTGGAGTTGGAATTAAGTTTAAAAATGAAATGCCTTTTGAACAGATGAGTTGGGTCCAAACCTGATACTTCCGAAACAATTGTCCATTTTCTACAACACGAAGTGCATCCCAGTTTTTGCGTACCCTCTCCCTTTTCGAACATGCCAGTGTTTTAAAATGATGATACCATGCCAACTTTCAACATTTCAGAGTTCATTTGTAGTGCTTTTCAATTCAGGGTCATTTAGCTCAAAAACTCATAAATGCTGAAAATAGCAAATGAGTAGTCAGAAAGGGGTTGGGAAATTGATGCGTGGCTTTGACTGGGTGCATACTGAATGCAAACAAAAATTCTGGGCGGTTGACAAAACAGTTTAAAAAATGAAAATCCTTTGTAACAATGAGTTTTCGCGTCCGAAACGGATTGATACTTGAGAAGAGATTGTCATTTTGTACATGAATGTATCCAGTTTTTTGCCGTAACCTCAATCACTTTTTAGCACATTTACGTGGGTGAAAATGAATGATACCATGCCAACTTTCAACCTTTTCACAGTTCATTGGTAGTGGACTTTTTCAATTTCAGGGTCATTTAGCTCAAAAAAATGATAATCAATAAAATGCATGGAAAAATACAATGAAGTCAGAAAGGGTTAGAAATTGATGACGTGGATTGAATGGTGGCATTACTAAACACACAAAATTCGTGGAGATGGAAAACTTTTTAAAAATGAAAGTGCCTTTGTAATAGATGAGTTCTCGTACACAAAACCCTGATACTTCGAAAGAGATGTCATTTTGTACGACGATGCATATAGTTTTTGCCGGGTAACCGCTCACTTTTTAGCACATGCTTGTGGGTGAATGATGATACCATTCCAACTTTCAACATTTCAAGTTCATTTGTAGGTGCTTTTCACTTTTCGGGGTCATTTAGCCAAAAAAATCAGTAAATGCATGAAAAATAGCAAGCTGAAGTCAGAGAACTGGTTGGAAATTTGATTGACTGGCTTTGGAATGGTGCGTACTGAACGCAACAAAAAGTCAGGAGTTGAAATAGGTTTAAAAATGAATGCCTTTAACACATCAGTTTCGTCTGAAAACCTTGATACTTCGAAAGAGATTGTCCATTTTGACACGACAGTTGCATCCAGTTTTTTGCGGTAATCCTCTCAACTCCTTTTTAGCAACGTGCTTATGTGGGATTAGATGAGGCTATACCATGACCAACTTTCAACCTTTTTCATTGAGTTTCTTTTAGAGCTTTTTTCAATTCACAGTGTCATTTAGCTCAAAAAAAATATCAGTAATTGCATGAAAAATACAAATGAAGTCCGAAAGGGGCTGAAAATTTAATGATGTGGCTGAATGTGCAACTGAAGAAAACACACAAAAGTCTTTTTTTAAACTTATTTCAACTCCAGACTTTTTGTGCGTTCAGTATGCACCATTCAAAGCAACATCACAAATTTTCAACCCTTTCTGACTTCATTTGCTATTTTTCATGCATTTACTGATTTTTTTGAGCTAAATACCCTGAAATTGAAAAGCACTACAAATGAACTCTGAAAAGGTTGAAAGTTGGCATGGTATCATCATTTCACCCACATAGCATGTGCTAAAAAGTTGAGAGGGTTACAGCAAAAATTGGATGCATTTCGTGTACAAAATGGACAATCTCTTTCGAAGTATCAGGGTTTCGGACGAAAACTCATGTGTTACAAAGGCATTTCATTTTTTTAAACTTATTTCAACTCCAGACTTTTTGTATGTTCAGCATACTCCATTCAAAGCCATGTCATCAATTTCCAACCTTTCTGACTTCATTTGCTATTTTTCATGCATTTACTGATTTTTTTAGATAAATGACCCTGAAATTGAAAAGCACTACAAATGAACTTTTAAAAGGTTGAAAGTTGGCATGGTATCATCATTTCACCCACATAGCATGTGCTAAAAAGTTGAGAGGGTTACGGCAAAAACTGGATGCACTTCGTGTACAAAATGGACAATCTCTTTCGAAGTATTAGGGTTTCGCACGAAAACACATTTGTTACAAAGGCATTTCATTTTTTAAAACTTATTTCAACTCCAGACTTTTTGTGCGTTTAGTACGCACCATTCGAAGCAACATCATAAATTTTCAACCCTTTCTGACTTCATTTTCTATTTTTCATGCATTTAATGATTTTTTTGAGCTAAATGACCCTGAAATTGAAAAGCACTACAAATGAACTCTGAAAAGGTTGAAAGTTGGCATGGTATCATCATTTCACCCACATAGCATGTGCTAAAAAGTTGAGAGGGTTACGGCAAAAACTAGATGCACTTCGTGTACAAAATGGACAATCTCTTTCGAAGTATCAGGGTTTCGGA